>JAHDVE020008322.1:0-77317 GCA_022606495.2 Halesus radiatus
CAGAGTCCGTGTCCATAATATCTTAAATATTATTCACAAAAAACGTTGAGGCGCCATAATGTAGCGTAAAATGATACGACGGCTATTGTTCTCTCATCTCAAGATTCGTGGGTGAGAATGATGGTGAAGCACAGGGAAGTGGGATGTATTGATTGATACAGTAAATAAAGCCCTTGTAAAAGGAAAGAACATAAATTTAATGATTCTATAACCACATCTATCATGGTTTAGCAAAGAAAAGAGTAAAGAGAAGGATTGATCCCAACACGAAAAGGTTCAAACAATAATTGATGGCTCTCATGGTCCGACTCCTCTCCTCAGCATCATGGAAGGCCTCTCCGGGTCCAGATGCTCACCGATCGTAGTAATCTCCAAAAAGAAGTCTAGGACGACTCTTCTGAAGCGCCATCCGCCATGGCCTCTTCCGTGGGGTCCAGACAATGGAATATGCAGATGCTACCTTATGTCCTTTTTGGTCCGCTCATCACTTCTTCCGAGATTTTCACCAAAGCAGCAGGCACGCGCGGTTTGGCTTCATCGCCTCACAATCCGGCCATCGATCAATCAATAAAACAAAAAAACACACCCACTTCGGGCAAATTTTGTAGACGCCCTCCGACGTCAAACAAAATAGAAAATCAAAAACATAATCTCTCCCAACAAACACACGTCGATCACGACCGCTCCAGTCAGGTTATATCGCCCGCCATGTTGAGTTGCTCCCTTCCGTCTGCCGTCTCCCATAGACATCCTCTCACCAATCTCTTCCGTAGACAATTATCCCAATCATAGACTCGGGGTCAGTATTTACGTTACAATATATAATAGCTAATTGCAAATATTCGACGCGCAATTCTTACCAGAACTACGAACAGCTACGATTGCCTTGGTCTACTCGGTAGCGGTATATTGCGCTCCAGTGTGGGCTACAAGTGCACACACACAGAAGATCGAAGTGCAACTAAATACTGATATGCGAACGGCGAGTGGAACAGTTCCCTCCACTCCACTACAATTCTTGAATATTGCACCGCCCCCTGGTAAGACGAGAGACAGCAACCCTCAGGGAATACAAAAAGGCCGTGAATAGTAACATTCCACTTCAAGATGACCTTGCAAACCTCCCGGTTAGCTGCCTGAAGTCCAGGAAACCTTTCACGACTGAAAAGACTTTTTCTATCACGACATTCCCCTGAAGAGTCGTGGTGAACTCAGTGGCAGACCTCGACCCTGAAAACACCTTGTCGTAAACCCTACTATTAAATTGCCAGGGTTCTATCTCCTTTGGAAGAGGTGGACCTCATTAAACCGCATCCGGCGCAGTCACAGCCGTTGTGCGTGAATTATGCATAAATGGGGCCTAAAAGATTCCGAACTTTGTAAATGTGGACATATTCAAACAACAGAATACATCATAGAAAAATCTCCCCTTCATCATTTTCCCTATGGCACATCTGTGCTGAACCATGTGACTCCCAATGTCGTCGACTGGCTGAATAACCTCATCATCTCACTATGACCAGAGAGAGGAAGATACTTTTAATTTTTAATAGCCAGGTATTTCATTTGAACAGTGTTGAGGTAATATTTCGGCTCAACAGTTGCTCAGTGGGGTTGGAAAGAAGGGCCGTTAATATGTAGATATTTCTAGAAGATATGGATAAGTAAATTAGCAATAATATGGTTGCTAACCCAATAATCAAATGATCATATTATGAACAGATTCAACAAAGAATAATGCTTAATATTTACACAGATAAATATTAAACCTAAACAAAAATAATATTATTAAATGTAAGAAAGAGAAAGATTATCACAATAAGCAAAAGAACTAACAATTGTTTTGTCTGAAACTGAATATCTATAAGAATAGGACAATGCACACTAATTGGAGTTATATTTTTTATTTTGTTCTCTTGTTGCAATTTGAAAATATTTAGGCATTTTAGTTTTTAAATTATGATTTTCGGAAACGGCTCCGGATGTGCAATAGTTAGTCATAGAGCAATGCACGCCACTGCCACGTAATATCCCTGTATTATTGAATACTATTATTAGATTCTAATATAAAATGTAAGAACTGGTTATAAGAATTTAAAAATAATATTGTTTACGTTTACAATTTACCTTCTGGCAACTGCATTTTTCATTGCGTGTTTTTTAAACGTACCACATATTTATTCAGAAAATTCTGTTTGTGTTCAATAAAGCTTTGAAAATATTGGACTTTATAGAGTATCTATAGATTTTAATAAAATCAATACTATCAAAGCATTGAATGTCACCAGTAAGGAGCCATACCGAGTAAAATTCCAGTTCGGTCTTCCAATTATGATGTTCATTCACAGGCGATTAAAAGAATCCAAAATAAATTCTTAAGGCGATGCAATTGGAAGTAATGCAAAATCATTTGTTTTCGGTTTGAGAATTTGATGGCCTAGAAATATCATAGACGATTTAATTAAATACTGAAAGTAGAACACCCCTTGGCCTGTCGTTAACCGTTAATTTTTTTGGTGTCTTTCTATAAGCTTAGAAAAAAAAAGTATTCGACCTAAAAAAATGTTTAAAGCGCACAAGCTCTTACTTACAAACCCTTTTTCCGGTATAGTCGTATTGCTCATTGCGGCAAATTAAGTTTTTTAGAATATGACCTTAAAACATTTCAATATTTATGCCTGAGCTTTACAAAATAAAATAAAACAAGCATTTTAGTGATGTTTTATTTTTATTCAATTCATCTTTTATAACTTATTGAAGTTTGTAAACCTGATTGTAATATTTAATCATTAAAGAAGATAATATTAACACATCCCAAAATGAACCACGAAACCGAAAAAACAACAGAAATTTAAAAGATTTCAGTCCCAGATGCGACTGAAATCTTTTTGATTTCTGTTGTTTTTTCGGTATCGTGGTTCATTTTGGGATGTGTTAATATTATCTTCTACAATGATTAAAAAGTTTTATTTTTACGTAAATCGAAACATACGGTCGATGTTAAGCGGGAATTTGAACCTTGTCGCCACCTGCATAAGGAGCGCGTAATTTCGTTGAAATTTTAGCAAGTTGATCGCCTTAATATACGTAAATTTTAGAATGGGCATTCCCAGAAAATGAAGAGAAGAAAATGCCTAGATTACGATTACTTACTTTATTCATTAAATTTTGTAAAATTATCAAAACGCAAAAATATTTACGATTTAGGGTGTTTGTTTAATCAAAATTAATTTAACCTAAGTTTGTTATATGTTTTATATGTACGCATAGCTTTAACTTTTATATCCTTCATGAACTTTTATTCTTTATATACTCTCTGATGTCATTGTACGACCTAATGCCACATTAAAAAAAAAAAAAAACTGGCATGCAATTATTGTTTATGATATATTAATACCGTTGATAATAAATAAATTATGAATACAATGTTTTATACCCCTGAATTGCTACATTAATTTTTTCATGTTCCTGGCAGGACAGTTACAAGACAGTACCTACCATATTTTTGTGGCATTTCTACTTCAGCGTCGTAATATTATACTCCTATGGATTTTACACCTGGGGCCTCTTCGAGACCCGCATTTAAAAAATCCTTTCCTACAGCCCCCTCCTCAACCCACCTCATAAGGTTGCCTAACCGGGTAGCGATATGGTTCCCCTGTATGTGCTCTGTACATGCAGGGGAGCTCTTGTCAGAAATCACAGAAAAAAAATAATTCTATCGATTTATATAATGATTAAAATCTGAATTCTGTCCGGGAGGGAATCATGGGTTCGGTTCGGTTCGGCTCTTTCCGTCACAGATACAAAGCCGCTAGTATGCTGCCCTGTTATTGCGGTTGCACGTAAACCAAACTTTACGGTGTTGTGCTTGCAATATCTTAGGGCCGGTTTTACAGTATACTCGGGAATGTTATGAGCCGGATTTGGAAATCAATCCGATTGGAACATGATGAAGATAAATATCTCAAACAATTGATATACCGGCCCTCAGTACGCAAGCTGGCATTTTGTTCGGTTAACCGCTCGGAAATCATATATGATGAACCGTCGACGTCGACAATTGACTCAAGTAGTGAATCTAGCACAGAGATTTCCAAAGTGCACGATATCGCCCCCCCCCCCCCCCACCCACATGAGGCGTTGGAGAGATCCAAGGGGCGGTGGTGGCCTTAATTACAAATGGGGGGGGACGGTGAAATGCTACAAGGGGGCGGTGAAGAGCTAAAATAGTGTGTGAGACAACCGAAATATTTTTAATAAATTTTCTTCATGAATTCAAATTTGTCATTCAAAGAATCATACAACAAAATTAATTGATCTATTGATATGTAAGTGGATTAATAGTTTTTTTATTTTGTCATTTTCTTTACGGTGTTATAACACCTATTCAGGTTGTCAGGTGAACAATAATGTACTACATAAATATGCAATACCAAAAAGGTAATCTAAAGGAGAACAGTAGTGATGAAAAGATCGTGTCGGGGTATAGAGTCGACCGCGAAAATGAGAGTTGTTATCTCTCAGTCACAGTGCATGTATTTAAATTTTATCGCAATATCGCGTAAGAAGAAACGGGGGGCGCTGATGTAAGATAAAATAAAGTTCAATAGTAGGCGGTGAGACAAATAGGGTTGGTAACCTCTGATCTACCGTATATCTACGAATTTAGATGAGGTTTCACTACAATGAATTCAATCAGATAACAATTTAAACGCTGCAAACAGTAGAGACTTTCGATATGACCTTCCAGAGGCACTTTGTAATCAAGACATGCGCAGATAATTATCAAAACAAAAAACAATGTGTACAGACTACACAGTGATGCAATTGTCGCCGTTAACCTCCACGAAGTGACCCAAAGACACCCAATCATCAAAAGGTATCCGTCAATGAGACACGATTTCACCAAAATTATTTACGACCAGCCTTTACACTCTAATCAGGCAACTGCCTTTTGTGCTATTTTATTTTTATTTATTATTATTGCACGTGCTGGGTTTTTGCAGATTGTTCCACACGTGAATGAGAACAATTCAATTATAAAAACGATCGATACATAAAAACTCATTAAAAGATACATAAAATATTAATAATATACATAAGAATAATGCAAATGTAAGAAAAAAATAAGAAAAGAGTACAAGCAAACTGCGGAAGATAATACAAGCGAATGTTGCAAATTTGTGAACACGTGAGTGAAAACAATAAAAATAAACGATATCATATACGAAATCAAAGATCTTGGGGTTATTTACGACATTAAATTAACCTAATTCATAATCCATACATAAAACCATGTACAATGTGACTTTAGTAAGGGGTACCACAGTAAGGTAACATTTTTTGCGAATTTTGTAAAACATTATGAAAAATAAATAAATACAAGCTTCTAAGCTTCGTAGTTCAAAATTCATTTCGCGTTATTTCAGGTTATTATACAACACGCTAGTGTTAAATTATTGGAGTCGAATTCTATTATTTGGGCCCCACACGAACTGACCAACATTTGGTGCATCGGAAGAGTTCACAAGATTTTTTTTTAGATTTTTATTTTTGCGTCTCTACGAAACCGATACCCGATACACGATACCCTTAGCTATACCTATCTATCTATATTTTGAGTATGACCGATTACAACTCTTTAGAGACACGTAGAGGTATTGCTCTATTTATATATGTTTCAATAAACCATTTAAAATCATATTAAAAAAATAACACATGAATGCAAAATTGGACAACCAATGCGAAAGAGGATCAAAAACTGAAAAAGTAGGACAAAGCAAAAAAAAATATTTTTTATAACTTATTTAATTTTCCATCACAAGTGCCGCTAGAACATAAAACACAGTTTACATTTTTTATAAATAAAAGCCCTACAATAGCAATAGGCAGCCCGCTCACTGGGTAGAGAAGATTATCTCCACATTTATGCAACTCTAACCACAGTTAACACAGGAAGAGGGAGAAATGTTCCCTGGCACTGCACACAAATATTTTTTATAAAACGATATACGAGTATACACGTCTTATTGAAGCTTATAAACTTCATTGTCAAATCGAATCACGAAATAGAAAAGACACAGAAAAGAAAAAGATAACGGTAGCAGCTGGGATTCGAACCCAGGACCTCATGGTCTATCCTAGACTTGTATAAAAAGTCAACAGATTTCTCATATAAAAAAACGAATATGTATATCCGAGACACTATCTAACGATTGCAAATAAATTCGGGCAGAATCTTGTAGCCATAAAAAGGTAGCAGCCAAAAAAATATCGGAATTAATTGAGGATGATATAGACTGTTCTTTGTGTGTTAGCATAAAATAATGTATGTTTTAGTTTCACAATAATATAATGTACTCTTATAAGTTATTTGAGGGACTTTAGCTTTAAAAGTGCCATCACAATTTATTACATTTCAAATTCCGTGTGTACACGCGCCAAAAATCTATTCACTTCAATATTTAAAATAATTACGTGCTAAAATAGTTTTTTCCAAAAATATTTAAATTAGCTACGCCTGTGAGCGCGTATTACGTTTAGTTTACCGTTGAAGATCAGCCGAATATTGTCCAGGGACTTTCGACGTAGACTGAAAATTTGTGGATCGTAATTGAGACATGCTGTCGAAATTAATATTTAATAATGCCACACAACAGTGTCTGTCCGGTTGCGGGGATCCACTTCATAAAATTCGAACGAAATCACGAACTCCTTATGCAGGTGGCGATAAGGTTGAAATTTACGCTCAACACCGGCCGCATGTTTCGATTTACTAAAAAAAAACATCACAAAAATGAGTGTTTTATTTCGCATACACGGGCAAAATGTATATGAGCGGGGTTCCCATACAAATCGTTCCCATAGAAAAATTATCCAATACCGAATGCGCATGCGCAAAGAACCCAATATTCGGCCAGCATTTAAGATGTGACCCGCTATCTGTAAGAATGCATCAGTGTCCGCTGACGGCTAGGCCGCTACGTGAATGTCTCTGTTAATAAAAAGATGGCAGTAATTCTTTGCAAAATTGCACGTCATCTTGTAACTTTGCCGTTAAATGCGAAATCAATTGATCGTATTTAAAGTATTCTTTTTAAGAAGTAATTAGATGGTTTGGGCATGTAGAGCGAATGAACGAAGACAGGAGTGTAAGGAGAATATATGACGCGAATGTGAATGGAAGAAGAAGCCGGGGACGCCCGAGGAAGACATGGCACGATCAAGTAAATCAAATACTTGAGTCGGGCCATGTCAGAAGTCTGAATAATAAAAGAGAATGTATGAGACGTTGTATGAAAGTGAATGAAGCAAGGAGTGTATGCCAAGATCGAGTTGTTTGGCGGTCCGTCCTCTCTGCCTACCCCTGCGAGGAAACGGTGTGATGGTTAGTTAGTTAGTTAACTCTCTATCCCCCCTCCAGGATGAGGGTTCCCGTTTTTACCTAAAGGGCGTGCTTTTGAAGATATAAGGGCTGGAAGTTTCGAAATATTACGTTCAATGTAGGGGTGGACCCAAAACCTCCTCCTTTTTTGTCTCATTCGAAGGAATAAATAGGATACCAGAGCATCGTCTTCACTTGATTCCCGCGGCATTTTTCGATCTTGAGTTTTACAGATCCGATAACATTCGGCGGTAAACATAACAGAAATCTGCAATACCGACAATTTACTGGCGGCTACAAATCACTGCAGACCCGTCAGAGAGTCGATGGAGGAAATATCGCGAAACATTTCCTGCATTTTTGCAGCACCCGGTTTACGTCGATTCCCTACCGGACCGTCAGAGAGCGGCCTTAACCGAAACGTGAGTCTTTCCTCGGGTTTCAGTTTTAATCGTTCAATAAATATTGTTAACCAGACGTAATGAATGTCAATAAAGCATGGCCGCTCCGACTATATTTGTTCGCAACTCTTTAGCGGTGTATCAATGAGCTACTTGCATTATGATTTTTTTTTTAAATGTATCAGAAAGAATTTTTAATGCATTCAGTATTTTTTTAAGACTTTTTTATTGTGTTTTCAGCGAGTCGCAGCAATATATCTTATCTATTATAGTAAAGAAGAGTGTCCGGTCGATGTTTGCTTAATTGTTTGTTTTGCATACAAATCAATAGTTTTATTTTGAGACTAATGAAATTTTGCACAGTTGAGGTTCTTAAGATTTTCAGATTAAAAATAGATTTCATAACCCCCCCCCCCTACCCCTTTCTCATTAATTAAAGTAGAATTTTGGTATTTCTTGATGAAATTTTATACACTTGACGTTCAGGGTTGTGGTTGGGGTGGGGGTAGTGGTGGGAATAGGGATGGGGTAGGGTTAGGGGTAGAGGTAAAGTTAGGGGTAAGGGTAGCAGTAGGGGCGTAAGGGTAGGGAAAGGAATAGGGGTAGGGGTAGGAGTAGAGGTAGGGATACGAGTAATGTGTGGGTGGGAATAGGAGTGGGGGTGGGGTAGGGATAAGAGCAGTCGGCGTGGTCACATTCGGAATGGGGTGGGAGTGGATAAAATCATATAAATAAATCGTCACGATGCGGATTAACCGCAGTTTGAAAATGGACTTAAACGCCGAAACAGCTGTCACAATAATAATAATATTTGTAGAACTTATTAGTAACATTATTAAAATTGAAGTTGTCCAAAGAAGTGAAGCTAGCAGTCCACAATGGAGTGCTGATACCAACCCTGATGTATGGCAGTGAGGCATGGAACTGGTAGAGGAAGGATGAAAGTAGACTGAATGCTGTAGAAATGAGATAAAACTATGTATGATCGTGGAACGCTGGATGTAAGCGTAGTGAGCAAGATCAAGAAAGGGACGATTAGATTGTTTGGGCATGTAGAGCAAATGAACGAAGAAAGGAGTGTAAGGAGAATATATGACGCGAATGTGAAAGGAAGAAGAAGCCGGGGACGCCCGAGGAAGAGATGGCACGATCAAGTGAATTAAATACTTAAGTCGGGCCATGTCAGAAGTCGGAATAATAAAAGAGAATGTATGAGACGTTGTACGAAAGTGAATGAAGCAAGAAGTGTATGCCAAGATCGAGTTGTTCGGCGGTCCGTCCTCTCTGCCTACTGCGGGCAAACGGCGTGATGGTTAGTTAGTTAAAATTGAAAAAAAAAACAATAAAAAATTCTTGCCAGAGGCTCATTATTGTTTGTCTAATAAATACTTTATAATAATGTAGTACATCAGACAGCTGAGAGTACAGTGCAGCAATAATATTTTTTCCATTGTCCAATCGTTTCAGTACGCTAATTTCAGCGCATGCAAATTAGTACCTGCTACCTGAGAATCAAGGTCCATAAAGTACGTAACTCGCCATCGTAAACAAGAAAATAAATCATATAAATTATGGATAATCTTGCCTGTGTAGGAAAAAAAAATTACTTACTAATAATTTGTTGCTTATGTCGGCAAAAACTCTGGAATAATATTTATTTATTTACTAGCTGATGTGTACCCGGCCTTGCTGGGGTAGAATAATTGATTTGATAGCGAAAGTAACTTTCTCAAAATAGAGAAACATTCATTTGAATATTTTCTTTCATTCCAAACGTTTATTTTTTCAAAATATGTCTAAATCATAAAGTTCTTAAGCAGGTACCTGCTCGTGTTTTCCATTATGAAAATATGCTACAAAAAAAACCTTTTTCCTTTGAATATGCAATCTGTGGATAACCAGAGTGTTATATCTACGGGCTAACCTAAATAAAACATGGCGGGTTCAATGTTTTTCATACTAATTTTAAAACGTTATAGCAACAGTTTGACATATTGGATTTCATTCAAACTACTATCTATTCCTGGCACTAATAAGAACAGATTGTGCTAATTTCAGCGAAACTGTTCCAGTAATTTTCTATAAAATCGAGGACAAACAAACAAACAAACAAACTTACATTGATTTTTATATATGTATATAGATTTGTAAGAAACAAACAGCTTTTTATAAAGATTTATATAAAAGGAAATTTTACAAAGGGAAAACCAACAAAGTTTCTGATGCTTCCAGTGGTTAAGTACAGATGTTTTATTTGAAAAAAAAAACATAATAATAAGGAAGCGGAGATAGGAAGAGGAATATAGGATCGGGACAGGAGATGCTCTCTCTATAAGTAACGTCATGGAAATTACATAGTCCTTTCTCTCCGGAATTGGAAGGAAATCGTCAGGAAAACCATCAAATTTCAAAAAATATGGCTTGAAAAAAGCGGCATTAATCCACAGAGATGCCTTAAAACGCAAGGGAAAGAAACCAAGATAATAGAGGCAGGGGGCGAGCTAGGCGTGCCGCCAATTTAAGTAATACTGCAATTAATTAAAAAGGTTCGGCTTGTTTGGAAAAAGAGAATATTTTGTTAATGTAATTAGTTTGACCCTTTTTATATGTAATTTGCTTACCGCAGTCAAAATCACGCGACACAAACGTGGACGGCAGTGAACTAGGCTGGTGACAAAATGGGTGTCGCGTGACCTTTGCCTCCGGCTGCCGTACTTAGAGCAAGTCTATTAGTTCCTACGTCTATGCACGGAATTCTATAATTCGATGGAATAAAACAGCACAACTCGGAAAGAACGTACGTTCTTCAATTTCTACGGGTATTCGAATGGAAATCCCAGTATTTTCCGTCTCTTCGGCTTTCATACAAGACGTACGAGACGGAAGATAATTTTATTTATTTATTCTTTAATTTAAAAACAAAACAAAAACATTAGCCACTCATCTCACTAGGATAGTCCTGTGATGAGATGAGCGGCTTTACAATTTTAGTGAAACGATAAATAATAATAAGTAAATAATCATAAGTAAATAAAAATATGTAAATAGTAATATGCAAAATAATAATAGGTAGGTAAAAACAAAAAATTAAATAGTAATAAGTAAGTAATAATGAGTAAATAGTAATAAGTAAATAATGATGATAACATCGAGCATACATAGGGTTTCAACATTAATTTACACTTGCATGCGAAAAAAATATTTTTCTTCGAATGAGACTAGGTCACACTTCATGTCATCTCGCCAGATTCCACATATTCAGCTCGCCTTACTATGATTGTGGGTCAGAGGATACTATGTACCATAATTTCATTGAGTGTCCTGTCAACTACCAATTTTCAAACTTTATGCATGAATTAGTAAAACTCAAAATTGAACTCCCTTACCAGTATTCCCCGCCTTAAGTCTCAACTCCCCCGAATTAACAATTTAGTAGCAAAATATATTTATAAAAATGATAACATACTTTTCTCCACTTTAAAAATCATATTCGTATTTTAAATATTTTGTAAAACATACAATGGAACGGTCAGAAAAAAGTAATATTTCTGATTTTATTTTGATAAATGCTCTAAGCCTGTGTAAATTTATAAAATATTTAACAAATATTTTTCTATTTAAAAACATTATGTTTATCGTATTGCGTAATAATACTATTATTATTTTGAATTAATAAATAATAACTCTCCGAAGTCCCTCTCCCCGTAAGAATAATATGTACTATTAAAATCTAACTGATTAAACATGGCCAAGATCGCCCCTAATGGGAGAAAGCCAGAAAAAAAAATTGATTACAACATAAGGGATAACACGGATAAAGCTAAATCACCACTCTCAGCTAACATAGACTTTTTGACCAATTTTTAAAAATTAATTTAGCGTTTCTATAGTTTTAATGTTAAAACTCCCTTGTCCAAATATTATAGAAGAATTTACCATGCACGAAATCCGAATTGACGGTCATTAATAATTATAACGATAGCTGCCAATAATATGGGATAAAAAATGGAGAATAATATTGACAAATCTTAAATTTGAGATATGATATCGATGAAGATGACATAAATTGAACTGGTCTCATTAGCTAGGTTGGTTAAGCGGTTGCCCCGGATAGGCAGAGGTCCTAGGTTTGTGTCCCAGATCCAACTGAAATCTTTTTATTTTCTGTCGTATTTTTTTCCGTTTTCATGTTTCCATTTAGGTTATGTTAACCCTTTGAACTCCAGACTTTTTTCTGTATGACATACCAGCAACTCCAAGGTATATTTTTGTAAATTAACAATACAATGGTAGGTTTTAGAAATAAATCATTTAAAAAAAATGGGTTAAGGTTTCATGCAATTATACATAAAACAATAGATACATAAACAATGGCGACATATAATTGCCTCCGGAGTTACTGAAATAATTACCGTGGCGACCTATTGTCGCCTCCGGAGTTACTAATATAATTACCGTGGCGACCTATTGTCGCATCCGGAGTTACTAAAGTAATTACCGTGGCGACCTATTGTCGCCTCTGGAGTTACTAATATAATTACCGTGGCGACCTATTGTCGCCTCCGGAGTTACTAATATAATTACCGTGGCGACCTATTGTCGCATCCGGAGTTACTAAAATAATTACCGTGGCGACCTATTGTCGCCTCCGGAGTTACTAGAATAATAACCGTGGCGACCTATTGTCGCCTCCGGGGTAATAAGGGTTAATATTATTTTCTACAATGATTAAATAGTTAATAATTATGTTCTTCTTGAGGTAACCTCACATAATCTAACCCAAACTGACCTAACCTTGCCTAATATTTTATATTTTATTTAATAATTGAATATTTGTTTATTGTACAGCCTCGTTGTCTAAGAATTCGGAAGGAATTTGCATCGGTGGCGACACAAATCACGTATTTCCAGGCGCATTAGTAATGACGCATTTATACCGAGTATTCTCAACGTATTACTACATTATTAGCGATGCATTTGCCACATCAATTTAGCAATCACACGCAGATAACTTCAAATAGTTAAATAACTAGACTGGTTAGTGGCCGACTGTTCTAGAGCAGTGGTCCACAATCTTTTTAACTATACATTCAAGCAAAGATTCCGATGTTGTAATGAACAATAGCCCTTGAAGGCGAGGTCACACGGAGCGATTTTGACGCTGCTACGTTGTCGCGGCGAGCGATCACCATTTCTTCCAGCGGCTAGCAGAGAATCACACGGAGCTACTGGAATGTCTGGAACTGCGACTAAGAAGTAGTGAGTGAACCGTCTGTTTTGAAGGTATGTTTTATTTTTTTCTTCAAAAGATGCGTTATCACTTCAGAATTACTTCGTTTAAACCACAGTTTATAATATATAAATATCAACATGTTTCAGAAGCAAAGCTCCCCTCATCAGGATAAACAGTATACTATAATAATGACAAATAATAATCAAATAGAACAAATTACAAAAAAAAATAAAAAATTAACAATAAGTGATGAAAGCAGGTAAGTAATTAATTAAAAAATGTTAAAATAATTGAAAAAAATTAAAAATTATTATAAAATATTAAATAATAAATTCATATTAGAAATTATTAATATAAATAGAATCAAGAAAATAGCAAGGCATTCAAAATAAAATAATATTAATTACTATTATTAAAAATTATATTAATAATATTATAGATATATTCATTAATGTAAAAATAAATTTAAGAGATAACTATTTTAATTTTTAATATATTTTTTTATTGTTTGTAATATTTAATTGACTAATTTCTAAAATTTCAAATTTATCTGATTGTAAACCAGTTGTATTTGTATGTAAAAATTTAAACATTTATTTATGTCAAAAGAATGATTTGTTTCGATAATATGGTTGGAAAAATCACAATAATTATTGTTGCTTAGACACCTGATGTTTTATTGTTTAATTTTGACGTAATTTTTTTTGAATTAATAAAAATTAGTAGAGTGTTGATGGAGTAAAAGCAATTCATTGTTTCTGAGTCTACGGCAAGGAATAACTGGGTGAGTTGCAACAAAGAAGGCGGGTCAATAATACAATGAATTATTTTGAAAGTTCAAATGACATCAAAGTCTTCTTTCCTACCATTTTCCAACGAATAACTGCTTATTGCTTGCTCAATTTCATTATAGAAGTAATCGTCTGTTTCTCGCCCTAATATCCATGTAAGTATATATAAAAGGTTATGGACCCCTGCCAGAATACCTGTACATCAGAGGCGTGCATTCCATATAGGCACATAAGCACTGCCTGCTCTACATTACTCACATAAAAATATAAATAATAATTAGATTTATGAAATCATTGAAATTAATCAATCTACACTTCGACCCCTTCGAATAACAAGGTACCATCTGACACAGCAGTGTCATGCGATAATGTGCTCTAGAGAAAGCAACTTTAAGGCTCATTATTGCGTAACATTTCCGTGTCAGATGGAACCTTGTTATTCCAAGGGGTCGACTTTCAAAATGAGCGCATAGTTCCACCTAAAATTCGCAGCGCCGCGCCCCCCTCTCCGACCGCCCTACGTGTTAAAAGCAGAAACTAACTATGCAAAATGACGCGCGAGTCTTAATTCAAATTTTTACTATATTCTACAGAAAAAAAATGTGTACGCAATGCGCATTCGAGGGAAGACTCGTTTGTGTTAGCGTCGAGAAAGGCCGGTGAAAGGTTGGAACCTCTTAAACGATTACAACTTTACTAATGAAATAATCATCACATTATGTTGGCTTTCTTTCATGCAATTTGCAAGGTAAAAAAAAAAAAAATTTATATATCCAGTATTTGGCTTGTAATATGCCTAAATGAAGCGGTTATTTGGATATCTTATGCGGCAGGTAATTCCAACCGATATCGGCTAAAGCTAATAGCTTAGCGAAAACTTACCACGTCTATTGCAAGTCTTTATTTATTTTTTAATATGAATGAATTCGATGAAAAACTGTGCACGCCACTGCAAAGAATGTGCGCAATTAGGCTACACCTGCATATCTAATTATATTATGTTGTTTGCAGTCGAAAGGGTACAACATTACATGATTCTGTTCGCTATGGAGCCAACTACTGATAACCGGCTCAACAGCGAAAATACAACTAAATGTGTACATAAATTATATAAGAATCTGCATGTCTTATCAAGTGGTATGACACTTTTTCCTAGTCTACCAGCATAAATACTTGTTACAATAAATTATATGAAATTAAACATTAAAATCTAATATATACGAGTGTAATAATTCTAAAGATATGACTTTACTTGTGTGTGTGTTAAAAAAATTATTCGTAGACCACCAAGGAGGCCTATTCTGGTTATTTTCTCAATTCTTTTCCCTTAGGCTTAAAGCCTTCGTAATAACTGCGGAATTCCGGAGAGACATAGTAAAAAAACCTAAACAGATTGTTAAGAGATTATTTGAAACATAGATTGATGAAATATCTTCAAGTGACACAAGGTTTTGAACTAAAACAGTTACATTATATTATAATGAAATTTAATACATTTTAATTTAATTTTAAATATCATAAATACGACTTTTAACGCAGTTTTGTAAAAAGGTACTGACCTCACTAGATAGTAATGACCTTTTTGACACTAATTCTGAAAGTGACATTTTCCGCAGAGGTGGGTCAATCCACTCATTTTACGAACTCAGTTCCAATTCAGAGTTCGCGGCCTCACGAACTCGATCCTTCGTTCCTTTTCGGTACGCTCGGAATCATCGTTCCGCCGTTTCTGTGGTGTCTCTGATTCCGGAAGAAAAATACGTACATATTGCACTTTTCAAAGTATGGCGAATTGTCCGGTTACATTTTTTATCCCAATTGATTCGTTGTTTTTCCTACATAAGCTTAAATAAACACAGACAATATTTTGAAAAAAAGCCAACAGATTTCGTTAGTAAGGTTGTTCTAAATGATAGATGTACCAACAGATGGCGCTGATTGCTAAATTTGCTGCCTTTGCCGTAAAAGCACTGCTTTTCAGACACTAACACAAACGAGTCGATCCCTTGACGCGCATTGTACGCAAGTCAACATTTGAATATGATGTACATCATAATTTTGCATACTTGTTATAATGTTCATCCCTCTGACACGTTAATAATACACAATAATCGGATGATTTGTATAGCCGTTTATGTGAAAAATCACCCCTCAAGGGCGCTGCAAATATTACTTCATATTCTTTATCTAATTATGTACAAACAGATACAGAAAAATATACTTAACTGGCAGGTCGCTTCAGATGAACAGAGTTTTATTAGAAAATTTAAGTATAGAGATGATAGTTTTACAGTTGCTATTTTATCCTTTTTATTGAAGTTATATTTATTAGAAGATTGGTGGCACAAGAAGAGTTGGTATTTATTGAAATATTTATAATGTTTAGGACTGAAAATATTTATAAAATGACCTTAAAGCGTAAGAAGCTTTTTAATAGATATTAACACTTTTATTTATTTTACACTTTTAGTTATTTACAGTGTTACGGGCTGTGGTGGATGCATTTGCGCACCGATGCGTGAATTTTTAAACTGTTTCTATTTAATGACTTTAGGTAAGCACTCAACCGGCTAGCCTAGCTAAGCAATTTACGGGTGAATTTCTTCAATTTATGGATACGATTGTCTGAAAAGATAACTTTAAGTTTAGCTCTGAATTCTGTTGAGTCTTTGATAATTTTAAAGTCATGCCGGAATTCATTCCAGGCTTTAAATCCTCTGATACTCCGAAAGCACGATCGCCGAACTTAATATTAGGTGTGCGCTTTGGTTCCTTTAACCTCCCGATAGCCGATGACGCTGCTGACCTAAGGGTGGACTGCCGTATTTTCAGGAATACACAGTTCTGATAAGTAAGCCGGAGCCATTCCTTTAAGTGACGTAAATACCATCAGAGCTTGAACTGGATTATTTCAGGACATTATAGTGGCGCGTGGTTGCGTTTCGTGGTTGTAAGATTGATCTCTAGTGTAGTAAGGCAGAAGAGGCAGTGGTTTTGTGCATATATGAACGTACGCCTCTGATTGCAAACTCAATTAATAAATATCAATACTTAATTAATATACTTTTTTTGATAGAAAGCAGTCACTTTGTGGTTAGACATTATTTAATGAAAATAAAACAATAACTTTGTTTATAACCACGAGAATTTATTTAATGTTATTACGATTGATCGCAAGATAAGCATTTCAGGGTATTTACCAACTGATCAAATCATATGTGTGTTTAATAAATATAAGACAGAACATAACATTTTTTCTTTTGTTCTAATAAGACAGAACATAACATAGAACAAAGAAAAAATGTTATGTTCTGTCTTATTCTATTTTGTATATATAAACACACACTATGTATTTTTGATCAGTTTAATTTATGTACCCTGAAGATGCTTATCTTAAGCGAAACCGGTCGGTCGTAATAACATTAAATAAAATTCTCGTGGTTATAAAGAAAGTTATTATTTTATTTTCATTAATTAATATACATATTTTTTAAAGACAAACATTCTCAGGTTAGGGATAACTTTTTTAATTCTTCCTATTACAATCATTATAATCTGTAAATGTTGCTTGTGCAATGGTGGATGACGTAGCTAGCAGAGGATTGAGTGGGATTGTTGAAAAGAGTCATTTTATTATTATCTTTCGCCATTCGACCGTTTGGAGACAGTTGGACTATGGCATGCCAAATTGGGGTATGTTGTGAGGCTAGATAAAGTGGAGAGGGGAAAGAGATAGGAAAGAGAAAGATTGGGAAAAACCTGGTTATTTAGATCTAGTTCCTAAATACGGCTAAATCCATTTAAAGAGTCTGAATCGTGATCTTTCACAGAAGCGACAAAATTTTAAGTGATTCTAAATCATGTGAATAAAATCATCAAGGTGTAATTTTTTTTTAATTTACCCACGCCGGGGTTTGAACTAGAAACCTGTGGATTCAAGCCAAAGGGGCTTAACATACCGCCACGAAGGTTGTCAAAATCTTTATATATAAAAATGAATGTTTGTCTGTCTATCTGAAGGTTTAGAGAGTAGTTTGAATGAAATGTAATATGTAAAACAGTGGCTATAACGTTTTAAAATTACCATGAAAAACGTTTAACCCGCCATTTTGTATTGAGGTCAGCCCATAGATATACCACTCTGGTTAGCCACAGATTACATATTCAAAAGAAAGTTTGTTTGGGTAGAATATTTTCAAAATGGAAGACACAAGTAGGTACCTACTAATAATTGTTCAGAATAAAATAAAATTCTCAAATTATTTTTTCTTATTTTATACGTTTAGAGATGGCAATAGTTGTCAAAAGTCATTACTTTATCCTGCCAAATCAATTATGACACTCAAACTTCATACAAAATTCCCGAGCAAGGCCGGGTACACATCAGCTAGAAAAGAATCTGAGAGAACAAATTTATTCATTTTCACGCATTTTTAATGGTGTTAATTAGATAAATGATGCGAAATAACATTATAAACGAAATATTTTCCGTAAGTGGCAAGGTCTTTGGCATTTCACCCAAACGCATATTTTAAAATATGAAAATTGCTCATTTAAAATATTTTTGCAAGTTGTAAAACTTAAACAAATATAATAATAGCGGGCCGTTTATTATATGCAACCACAAAATGTCATTACTATGGCAACACCAAACTACTGACTTAGCTAACTAACTAACCATCACGCCGTCTCCCCGTAGGGGTAGGCAGAGAGGATGGACCGCCAAACAACTCCATCTTGTCACACACTCCTGGCTTCAACCGCATTCATTCCTCTCATACATGCTGTCCTGTTATTCTGACTCTTGACTTGCCTGAACGTGCCATGTCTTCCTAAGGCGTCCCCGGCTTCTTTTTCCATTCTCATTCGCGTCATATATTCTCCTTACACTCCTTTCTTCGTACATGCCGAAACCGTCTAGGGTGTCCCTTTCTTAATGTTACTCATTACGCTCACATCTTTGCCTTGCATTCTTTGCGAATCTCAACATTTCGCACACGGTCGTACACAGTTCCATGCCTCACTTCCATGCATCAGGGCTAGTGACTTTGTCTTCGAAAAGTGTTCTTCACATTCAAATGATGTCACATATTCGCGTTTGATAGTTCGTTCCGGAAACAAGGCAAATCATCATAATTTATTTTGAATACATTTTTTTTTTCATTTATAATTTTGTAAATTTGATTTTGTTTTTTATTTATCTAAGATCTAATAGGCGGTAATTTCAATTGAAATTCAGTGAAACATGCACTTGGACCATTGTGTTTGTTTAAACTTACTATGATTTTCCTTTGAGCCATCTTTGTATTGCGAATTAAAACCTTTTAAGCGATCGCAGCGCCCTCAATTCTTGTCTACTCCTAAATGTCAGTGAGTACATACGGTAAATCGCTGACAAAATTGAAAAATTGGTGTGGACACTTGTATATATATTTATCAATTGGTTTAGACAATTTAAAATTTAATAACTGTTATTACTAAGTTCTGGTAGTTTGTTTCTTATCGGCCGTTAAATAGTGGTGGTTCCTACTCTCAAGTCAAAAATAATTATTTCTGAGCGCTGGCATCACCGAACCAGTGCGTCCGTTGCCCGTTCGCTATTTGCGGAACACTCCTCATTACGTTCGCTTCCAATCGACGCTCAAGCCGACAGCTCTCCTTCAGTATCCTAGTAGATAATCGTTAAGTGCATGGTTAATTTTTTATTATAAGTTACACATTTTTCTCACATACGATATCTCTCAACTTTACATGAAAACTTACATTAACAATACTGCAGAATTGTAAGAAAAGTATTGTTTTACAGTGTTTAAGTAATATTTCAACTAAACTGAACTAAATGGACTCCACAAAAATGTCTGCTCTACAGCAGTGCGAAACATATGAAAAACTAGATCAAATTCGAATGATTTGAAAAATGACGCGGAGGGGTTACACAAATGCGGTTCCCGCCGTAATCGACCCTATTGCAGAGCGAGATGTGGGAGACCCCGAGTCAAAATCGAACGATTTGAATTATGGCAGATTGTCGAATATTGATTTCAATGTTTACATTGGATTTATTATTTCTAAGTAGTTATGTCTAACAACAAACCCAGATTTAAAGTTTTAAAAATTGAAAGATTTTTTAATCACAGTTTGAAATTGTTTCATAACATGATAAATATACGTAAACTTAATATATTTATAAAGAGGGGAGAGGAATTATATTTATAGACGTGGGATGAAATTTGCAACGTGAGGACAGAAATATCTCATTAATTTTACCTTGAATTCCAATAAAGATGCATTGCAGCAAAATTGTTAATAAATGTGTACCTACAATACGGATATTATAAAACTAAGTAGAAGAGTGGTTAAGATATTGGGTTTCGAATCCAGAGGTCCCGGGTTCGAAATCCGGAGTGCGCATATATATTTTGTAAATGTTTATAAGTTAAATAAAATAAAAAGAATAAAAAAGTTCAGTAAATTTGAAGCACGTTCCAAAATGACAAATACTCTCAGTATCGCCCTGGTGAAATAATAATAATTGGATGATTTTTATAGCGCCGTTTTTATAGCGAATTTTAATTTCCAATTATCTATCTTATCACTAACTATAGACAATATATTATTACTACTTGGGGCTAACAAATTGCATTCACCGGTTCTTCGATATGTAATACCAAACTATATATAGAATCCATTTGACCTATGAACGTGATGCCGCGTTAAAATACACATGTTATTAATATTTATTTGTTTTATACTAAGTATAGGCACTAAATATTTATACAGGACACGAAAGATAATTTTTCAGTATCAAAACGTTGTTTGAAATTACTTTAGTTCTGTTTTATTGATAGATTTCGACGGCCTCCATGGTCGAGGGGTAAGGCTCTCGACTACGAATCCGAAGGTCGCGGGTTCAAATCCCGGCGTGCGCAAGTAAATTTTATTTAATTAATTTGTTCTGTTTCACAATTAATTTATTTAAAAATAATAGGTGGTAAATTTGCGAACGTTCCAGAGTGGAGGATACTCTCAGTATCGCCCTGGTGAAAGACCACCATTCAGAAAAGGCTTTTAGCCGTGTTTGGTGACCAAATCTGAATAGCCAGGTATTTACCCACTTCCCTCTTCCCCTTCTCCTTCCCCTCCCCAACACCTTCAGCCTCACAACATTCCCCAATTGGGGATGCCATAGTCTCACTGGCTCCAAACAGTTGGGACTCTTGTGGAGTATTCATATTGAAAAAATTTTAAAAGACAGGTACTTCCCAACCTTCCTCCTCCCATCTCCTTCTCCTTCCTACTCCCTTCAGCCTCACAACACCTATTTGGAAGTCATAGTCCTACTGGCTTTGGACAGATGAAATTTTTATTTATTTATTTACGTCCATTACAGGCTTTTACATGGACATTTACAAATAGTATTGAAAAGGTGTATTATAATAGATAATATAAAAAGAAGCTACATAATTTGACGCTTTTATCCAGAGTTAAATAGTTTCAAATAAGCTAACTCTACTCGATGGAAAAAACCATACTAATGCATGCTTACCATATACTGTAACATTGATGTGCCAAATATATTAACAACATCGAAGTTGTTCCCCAAATGTTGAATCCGTCGCATAGGGGAATAATATTACGACTCTGAAGTAGAATTGTTACAATAAAATGGTAGGTACTGTCTTGTCCTACCAGGTACATGAAAAGCAATCAAATATAGCACTTCAGGGGTAAAAAATATTGAATTAACAATCTTAAATAAACGTGTTAATTCGCAAATAATTCTACGTTTAGACAATTTTACTAAATTCAATGAATAAAGTAGATAATCGTAGTCTGCATTATCTTGGAATACCCATTCTAAATTTTACGTATCTTAAGAAATTACGTTGGATTCTTTCAATAGTGTGTGAATGAACTTCATAATTCGGAGACCAAACTGTGGAATTGTATTCGACATGACTCCTCACTAGTGACATATACAATTATATTTTTTTCTTAAATTAAAAAAAAAACAAACAAAAAAACATTAGCCACTCATCTCACTAAGTCAGTCCCGTGTTGAGATGAGCGGCTTTACAATTTAATAATAATAATCAGTAAATAGTAATAAGAACAGAATAATTCATATATAATATTGAGTAAATATTAGTAAGTAAATAACAATAAGTACGAGTACACAATAATAAAAATAGATAAATAATCATAAGTAAATAAAATTATGTAAATAGTAATAAGTAAATAATAATACACGTATAATATTGAGTAAATATTAATAAGTAAATAGTAATACGTACATAATAATAAAAATAGGTAAATAATAATAAGTAGATAAAATTATATAAATAGTAATAATTAAATAATAATACACATACAATATTGAGTAAATATTAATAAGAAAATAGTAATAAGTACATAATAATAAAAATAGGTAAATAATAACAAGTAAATAATAAAAGGTATATAAATAAATAAATAATAAGTAAATAGTAATAAGTAAGTGGTAATAAGTAAGTAATAATAAGTAAATAGTAATAAGTAAGTAATGATAAGTAAATAATAATGATAATAACGAGCATGCAAAAGGTTTCAACACCGATTACAACATAGGGATAACATGGATAAAGCGAAATCAACATTCTCAGCTAACAATGTTTTCATAGTATTTATAATATTGAAGTCACTTGATACTCGTAAAGTAAAGCCCAGCATTTTCAAAGCTTTATTGGACATGGTTTCTATATGCTTAATAAAATTGAGTTTCTTATAAAACCATAGACCGAAATCATTAATTTCCGAGACAGAAACTAAGGAACATTACTAATGGAATAATCAAAAATTATCGGATTCATTATTCGGAAAACCTTATAATTTGACATTTGCTTATGTTTACTTGTAACTTGTAATTTTGTGCGGTATTCATGTAAAAAAAAACTTCGAATTTTTGTACCTACAGACACAAATACAATTTAAATACATAATTATAATAAACATAATAAAACCATAAAAAATTACGTCAGCACGGTGATATTATAAAATTGTTCATTTCCTCAATTTTTTACTTAATGCATTTGAGAAGTAATCAGGTAGTACTTGATTACAGCAATCAGAAACGGCAATCATAACTACTGTGGTAAATTATAAAAAAATAGGTATAATAATTTGGTAATCACTTTGGATAAAAAAAAAAATAATAAGTCATCGAACAAAACCAAATAACTAACCGTACAAGAGTCCCAACTGCTCCCAACCGTCCGTTGCCATTGAGACTATAGCATCCTCAATTGGGATATGTTGCGAGGATGAAAGTAGTTGGGAGGGGTAGATGGGGAGAGGAAGGTGGAAAAATATCCAGCTATTCAGATTTGGTCACCAAACACGGCTAAAGCCATTTCAAGCAACGTTTCGATTCTGAATGGTGGTATTTCACCAGGGCGATATTAAAAGTATCTACCATTATGGAACGTGCCGCAAATATACTTTACATTATTTTAAAAGAATAAAATATGAAATAACAGAAATTAATCAAATAAAATTTACTTGCACACGCGCCGGTATTTGAACCCGTGAACTCCGGATTCGTGGCCGAAGATCGTAACCACTCAACCACGGAGGCTTGTGGTTTCCTGTGCAACCTAATATTGTAAAAATAGAAGCGGAAAATAGAATAACCAAAACTATCGCATTACATTCCACAGAAAAGCGTTTTTTTTTTACTGTGTTTAAACTTATTCAATTATTACATGAACAGTTTTAGTGACACGAAATCACTGCCATCCACGTTTCTCTCACGCGATTTTGTCTGCAGTAAGTAAATTTTAAACATTTGTAAAGGGGGGCAATCTAAATACTCCAACAAAATATTCGGTTTTTGTAAACAAGCCGAACCTCTTTTCTTATTTACTGTTTTACTTATTGGCCATTTGGGTTAGTTTGGAATCTGTTACCACAGCTACGGTAGAAGGGGAAATTTGCCATAAATTCCGTACAGTTGTAAAAAGTACGAGTTAATCATTAGCAGATTTATTTTTCGAGTAGAAATACTAATACTTTGCAGTGCAATGCGAGTTGCCTGTGGACTGTCGGGATGCAATTATTCGCAAATCAATTTACAGTGACACGCCCAAGCTCGCCCCTCACCCCCCTAAATTTGGTTAATATATCATATTTGTATTTTTTTTATACCTTACCTTAAAATGTCAAAATTATATAGAAATTAATAAATAAAAAAACCAAAAATAAAATAAAACAAAAAAATAACTGAGGTTGGTCGGAACGGAGAGGCCAGTTGAGGGAGACCCTTTAACCCTACCAGCCGGACTCATACGTCCGTCACTCCTGCACACACTGACCCCCAGATTCCTACGCACCCCTCGTACCGTTTTCCTTCCCAGAGCGTCCTCTCCTTATAAAACCTTCCACACAGCATCCTCAAAGATGTCATAGGTCCTAAGAAAAAAAAAAATTTCAGGGACTCCTCTGTGGAGTAAGTTTTCTTTTGAAACATGACTAAAATTAAAATCTATATATTTATATCGTATATGCGCCTTATTGTTGCATTTCTATTATCATGTACTTTTACTATCGTATTTTGTAGATAATGTATTTTGTAGATAATGTATTTTGTAGATAATGTATTTTGTAGATAATGTATTTTGTAGATAATGTATTTTGTAGATAATGTATTTTGTAGATAATGTATTTTGTAGATAATGTATTTTGTAGATAATGTATTCTGTAGATAATGTATTTTGTAGATAATGTATTTTGTAGATAATGTATTTTGTAGATAATGTATTTTGTAGATAATGTATTTTGTAGATAATGTATTTTGTAGTAACTATCGTGTACAACAAAATAAACTGTATCATTATTGATGTATTTTATTTCTATACTTAGTACCCACTACTGTCGCTGCATGGCGCTGCTCCCCAACTCAAAGACGAGAAATCTTTCTCTATTGAGTTGGGTAGTTTTTCGTTAAATAAATTTATACTTTTTTTTTCTAATTAGCCAAGATATATCCATATTATAAAATAAAAAAATGTAAAAAAAAAAAACATAATTAATAACACCGAGCAAGGCCGGGTACACGTCAGATAGTCGACTATATAATTCATTAATCAAACAAAATTATAGCTGATGCCCCCACAAAAACTCTCAGCTTTAAAAGATTTCGTAAAAATAATTCAACGTAATTTAGCATAATGTTTTCTCGGACAATTTATTTAATCGCTAACGATTGTAATAAACAGCTGTTTTGCCTTGCAGAACAATGGGTACATAAAAGCCTGCGGTACGAAATATTCAATTTAATTTCCCGAGAGTTATTAAATTATTGCGAGTTGGTAAACAATTATTTCATAAAAACGTGTTTCTTTTCTACTCATGGTCGAAATTTTTATTATTTTTTTTTTTCAAGACAGTAAAATGTTCAATTGATTTTTTGTTGTGATGCTTTGTTGCGATTCGAACGAATCGTGAAAATCGTTGCACATTTTCAGTTAACCGATTCATTTGAACGAATCAATGTGATTCGATCTGCGTTCAACCACAATTCAGAATCTAAACGTTTGCTTGAAATTGTTTTACGCATGTGAAGTGGCCAGATCTGAATAGCCAGGTAGTTACTAATCATCCCCATCTTCTCTAATGAGCGGTTGTACAGTGAACCCGCAAAGAAAGGCGAACAATACTCACTTGGGTTATAATATTACTACGGTTTGAACAATGCGCTACGATTCCATAGTGAAAAATTCACCGATGTGAACACAGCTTGACTGTCCTTATGTGCGAATCCCGGAGCGCACGTATGAAGATAAAAAAAACCAATGGAATATTTCATACAATATAAATACGGTTTCGAACGGTGGCGGAACGTGCGTTAAATTAAATGCTATTAATATTTAAAAGTTTTTGGGTATATGTAATTTTGAAACAGTTTATTCGTGTGGCTAACTCAGAAATACTACGAATGATTTATCTGTTAATTCTATACGGCTAATTGGGAAAATGTGAAAGGTTTCAAAAGACAATAATCCTCAAACTGTAACATTTTAAATTCCATATGAAATACGAGTACGTACCGGAATTTTAAATAAAACATTCAAAATTGCCTTCACTGGTTTTCAAACTACACCTATAGACATATCGGGACGTATTTTATAGAATTAAGGATTACAGTTTGAGGATACATTTTCCTAAGTCCCGTATACATATTAATCATTCGTAGAATTTCTTGAGTTAGCAACCTGCAAAGTGATGTTTAGTGCCATTTTTGAGTGCTGGTCCTTAATAAGACTTTAAAAAATAAAAACCTTCATAAAGGTTTCTGATAAAAAAAGTCGTATTAAAAGTTTTGCATTATAAGAAACACATAATTTTTTAAAGGTTTACCTGCCATTGTAGTTTTTTTTTTTGGCAAAAACAAATCCAGTCATGAACTTATGATTTTTTCTCGTATTACCTAATACTTTTAACTGCCTTAAAACAATACTATATCTAATACCTACCCCTCCACATCTACTTTTGAAATGAAGTGACTCCATAATATGTAATATTCCATGAAGAAGAGAAGCTGCTCATAGCAAAATTCATTTTTTTTTTTTTTAATAGCTTTAATGTCGAATTCCCAATGATTTAGACCACGAACCGCCAATGTTCACTCCCTTCAGTTTAACAGAATACCCCAATTGGGGATGCCATAGTTCCCCCTGGCTCCGGGCAGTTGAGAATCTGAGTTGAGAAAAGCGCAGCATTCACATTTAAAAAAAATAAGGACCGGCACTCAAAAATGGCCCTAAGCATCACTTCATAGTTTTCTAACTCAAGCAAAACTACAAATGATTTACATGTAAATTCAATACGGGTAGATAGGAAAATGTATTGTATAAGGTTTCAAAAGACGAAAATCCTCAAATTGTAATATTTTTAATTTTATGGAACAGAAACCAAAACGTGTGAAAATAGGTACAATTTGAAAACCAGTGAAGGGAATTTAGAACGCTTTACATAAAATTCTAACGAATTTAAAAGATTACAATTTGGGATTTTTGGTTTTTGGAACCTTATACATTTTTCTAACTACCCCGTGTAGAATTTACAGATAAATCGTCCATAGTATTTGTTGCGTTAGCAGACTACAAAGTGTGTATTTTTGAGTGCTGACCGAAATTCTAATCCTTACGGATAGCTCCACCGTGACCTCATCTTCCATAAATGCGTGTACGTTCGTCGAAAAGAGGAAGGTTACAAGTTACGACGGAGCTAGCAGTGATACCTTTAATGAGCACGAACTAACAAGAATAAAATAATTATACACATATTATCATGACGCAATAATCACTGATCCAATTTCCCCAGAGTTTATGGCACGCGTACTTATCGCTAGGATTCCCTTAAAAGGTAAAGCGAATGAATCATGATTAGCCTTCGAAGAAAAATGACATGATCACGTTGTAGACAAAGTACCATACCATCAAATACATCTGATCGATGTCTGCCAAGGTTGGTTGTCGACGTATGGAGGATTTTCTGTTTGTTTGTTGAGATATCGTTCTTCGAAGGGATCTAGCAGAAGCATATCGATAAGAAAGGATCAATACGACAAATTAGGCTGTTAACGTCTGTTTATCCATATCTCTAGTACGAATAACGTCGCTTAATACATCGATAATTTAATCAATATCGGCATACGATGACTGACTTTTTTTTCTGTTATTTGGTCGTTTCAGGAACATAGTTTCGGATGGAGGCAAAGCGTTTCTTTTCAATGGGTTACGGTGTATTGCGAGCAGGCGTTAAAGCAGAAAGCGTGTACGTGTAAACGTTTAACGCTCAAGCGTTTCTTTGCAACGATTCACGGCGGGTATAGCAGTTTAATAAAGTGTTGCGAGGAGCTGTTTCAAAGGTGTTGCGCGAAATTCTCAGACGAATTATGCTATTCGAATCGTTTCGGGCAGATTTATTGTGGGCGTAGTTACAGTTATTTTTAAACGGTTACCCCAAAACACGAAAAACAGTTTCACGTTATTTCGCTCGCCTTTAGTCACAGTGTTATCCACGTACAGCGCTCTTAAGTACCTTCCAGACGAGCGGGTGACCCAGTTTTATTTTATTTTATTTTTTGACATGGTAATAATGGCAATACTTCTTGTCTCCGCTGAGCGAAGCAAAAAATAAAAACACGATTAATATATTTATCCGTCGGCCACACTACTGGGCCACCCGCTCGTCTGGAAGGCACTTTAGCATTCGAGGTAGTTCCCAAGAAACAAATATTTTTTTTAGCAGTCAAAAGGGCAAACGAAACAAATTGTAACCGGAATAATATTTTAGGCCTTTGCATTAATGTTCAACTATTGCTTGATCCTTGCTCTTACCTAAATAAATCATGAGTCACACGCTTTGCAGAGTCAGGACAGAGCTCTTGATATTCAGAATACAAAATGAATGACACAGAATTCCCGGTAACAATATATTTTTTTTTTTATTGTGCAAAATACAAGGAAAATCCCCGATGGATCGATGCAAATTTATTGATAATAATTTGCAATTGTAATTTAATAAAAGGTGCCAGGCATGCCTAACCACGATTCTGAACCAAATGGCGCCTAGAGCAGTTTAAATTGGCGCCCTTTCTTCAAAATAAAAATTCAGCTCCCGACACTTTGCGCTCTAATTCACTGAGCTACAGCTACCCCAATACATCCTGTCATTTTTATCGGCATCATACTTCAATTTCTAAGAACTGTCAATATCATATCCAATTAATTCCCATGTATTTTTCGGCTGGTACATTTATATTATGTCTAGAAGATTCTACCCGAATTTCATTTGTATTCTTTAGATAGTATCCCGGATAGACCATGAAGTCTTGGATTGGTGTCTCAGTTGCTACCGTTATCGTTTCTTTTCTGTATCTTTTCGGTTTCATGTTTCATTTTAAGAGTTGTCAATATTATAATAATAATAATACTAAATGGATTATTTTTATAGCGCCGTTTTCGTGAGAAAATCACCTCGAAGGCGCTCTTCAATGATTAAACATATATTACAATGAGGTCTATAATCTTTAATAAGTTAATCCCAAAATTATATAAAAAGAAATAGCTCGATCTAAAATAATAATAATAATGATGTTTTATTATCTTTTTTTTAAAACACATAAGAATAATGATATCTTTACTGGGATTTCCCCCACTGAGGATGTCATTTACAAAATTTGATTAAATTAAAGTTTTATTGTAAGGTGAGGTGTTTTAAGTGCAGTTGAGTGGTTTCGTTGTTAGTCCGTATTTGGTGTTGCTATATTTTCTATTTCAGATCTCCCTGTGTAACGTATCCAGCGTTTTATTTGATTTTAAAATTTATTATTGTTCAAATTTAAAATATCAATTATTTTTATTGAGATTTATAAACCTCATTGTAATAATAATAATAATAATCGTAAAGATAGCTGCCAATAATATGGGATAAAAAATAGAATAATATTTACAAATCTTAAATTTGAGATATGATATCGATGAAGATTACATAAGTTGAACTGGTCTCATTAGCTAGGTTGGTTAAGCGGTTGCCCCGGATAGGTAGAGGTCCTGGGTTCGAGTCCCAGATGCGACTGAATTTTTTTTTTCTGTCTTTTTTTTCCGTTTTCGTGTTTCATTTAGGTTATGTTAATATTATCTTCTACAATTTATTATTGGTGTTGTAATTTTTTTGAAGGAGAGTCTGATTTTGTCATAGAGTTTAGTACCATAGTATGAGAAGCTTTTTTGTCCAAGTATTGTGTTTGTTTCTAATATGTGTGTTTGTTTCTAATATGTGTGTTTGTTTCTAATATGTGTGTTTGTTTCTAATATGTGTGTTTGTTTCTAATATGTGTGTTTGTTTCTAATATGTGTGATTGTTTCTAATATGTGTGTTTGTTTCTAATATGTGTGTTTGTTTCTAATATGTGTGTTTGTTTCTAATATGTGTGTTTGTTTCTAATATGTGTGTTTGTTTCTAATATGTGTGTTTGTTTCTAATATGTGTGTTTGTTTCTAATGTGTGTGTTTGTTGTTTGTTATTTCTTATTTATAGTATTGTTTCAGGGTATAATTGTTTTATTGACATGATGTTAAGATTGTTGAAGATTTCGCCAGTGCTAGTTCTTACAGGGACTTTAAATATAATTTTCACGATGGCTTTTTATGTTCTAATGAGTAAATTAAAAATATTATCATAGCACTGACATACGATGAACGAACGAAATAATTAAAACGTATAAAAATGTAATGTATTTATTTGGGTAATCATTCTAGTTAGTGAAAATGTAATCGTCTTTTATCTGGAATAATAAAAAAAAATTAAAAAAGATAGATATATTTATACAGGTAAAATTATTTCCCCGTCACTATACACGGGGCTCTGACAACTGACATGCAAATACGTCATTTACCTGCCAATCCGTCATAGCAATCAAGCAATCGGCTTTGCACCTTACCCGTGGTTCATTTATCAATGATGGGTGACACATTAAATCCGAAATTACTCCGTTCTAATAATTATTTTAATCTTTGTTCGTAATTATTACAATCGTGCCGAATCGCATATTGCGTGGAATTTGCGATAAGAAAGGTTTACATTTGTATAATTTCGCCGATTAGTTGATTAGATTAGTATTACGTATTAGAAGGTAGCGGTTTTCTCTAACGTGCGCTTGAAAAATGATAAGAAAATACAGTCGTCCGTATAGGTAATACTGCATGAGAGCGAGTCCGAAATGAATTCCATATGTGCGTTATGAATTCAGCGACTATGTGGCATTCTGCTTTAAGAAATACTGGATACAATCTATAATCATACTCGTTGCGCTTCAGTGGCAAACCTTGGGAATCTGCTAGCTGCCTGGGTGCACAGCGACTATGGGATTTGTTTACACACGGAATAGTATTTTGAAAGAATCAATAGATTTTTTTACGTGGTTATTGTGTTGAAGTTTAAGTCAATTACTGAAGATGTAACTTTTATATACACAAAAAAACTCCCGAGTGCCTTACGTAAATTGTGATTTCTCGTATTTAAAACTACTTTTTGTAACCTACGTTATAATGAATCGCAGAATTGTTTTTATACCACTAATTTCAGGTACAGCGCTATCATGAAATTACTTTCAATATTGAGAATAAGAAAAATATGTGGAAAAGACCAACATGGGATTTTTCATACAGATGAGGGAATTTTCTGTCACTTTTAATCTACGATTGAACTACCAAAGATATAGGCCACGAGCCGCCACTGCAACCTACGGTTAAAGAGCAATACACGCCACTGAGTGATACCAACCTAAAGAACGATTGAATGTAGACCGAACACTATAGAAATGAGACCCCTGAGGCGTATGTGTGGTAAAACAACGTACGACCACGCAAAAAATGTGGAGATTCAGAAAGAATGCAAGGCATAAGATTACAAAGGGGAGGCTTAATTGTTTTGTGCATGCCCGCAGATAAACAAAGGAGCGTAAGGAGAATACGCAGAATCGAATGGTAAAAGAAGTTTAGTCGGGGAAGCCCGAGAAACCACGGCATGTATGACTAAACGATACAAATATAGAAAACAGAAGACTGATGATAGATATAACATCTCTCTCTATATATAAAAGTGAATTTTTGTCTGTATGTCCTCGATTTTCTCGAAAATTACTAGACCGGTATCGCTGAAAACAACACAGTTTGTTCTTGTTAGTGCCGGGAGGGTTTAGAGAGTAGTTTGAATGAAATCCAATATGTAAAACTGCGGCTATAACGTTTTAAAATTAGTATGAAAAACAATGAAGCCGCCATGTTGTATTGAGGTTAGCCCATAGATATACTACTCCGGTTAGCCACAGATTACGTGTTCAAAAGAAGAAGGTTCGTTTGGGTAGAATATTTTTGGAAACGGAAAACACAGGGAGGTACCTACTTAAGAACTTTATTATTTAGATACATTTTGAAAAAACAAATGTTTGCTTGAAATAAAATTTCAAAATGAACGTTTCTTTGTTTAGAGATAGTAGCAGTCGTCACAAGTCATTAATTTAGCTGTCAAATCAATTATGGCACCCCAACGACAAGGAAGAATTCACAGCTTCATAACTTTAAAAACTTCACAAGAAAAAACAAAAAATAATTCCGAGCAAGGCCGGACCCGGGTCCAGCTAGTCTATATAAAACGCAATGTTCGTGGGTGTATCCGCTATAGACAAAAAAAACAACTGGACCGATTTCCGCGCGGTTTTCTGAAAAACTATCCGCGTTATCCGGAGAAGGTTTAAGGATAGGTGTAGGGTTAGGGGTAGGGGAAGGGGTAGGGGTAGGTGTAGCGGTAGGGGTATGGTTAGGGGTAGGGGTAGGTTTAGTGCTGGATAGAGTGATTAGGAAGGTGTAGTAGGTGCAGAAGCAGGGTAGGCAGGGCAGGGCAGGGCATGGTGCAGGGGCAAGCAGGTGGGGGGCAGGGCAGGGGCAGGGGCAGGCAGGTGGGGGCAGGGCAGGGCAGGGTAGGCAGGCGGGGTGGCAGGCAGGGCAGGGCAGCAGGCATGGGGGCAGGGGGCAGGTAGGCAGGGGCAGGGCAGGGGCAGGGGCAGGGTGGGGCAGGCAGGGGCAGGCAGGCAGGGCAGGCAGGCAGGCAGGGCAGGTGCAGGCAGGCAGCAGCAGGCAGTGCAGTGCAGGCAGGCAGGGCAGGGGCAGGGCAGGGTAGGGGTAGGGTAAGTAGTGGGGGTAGGGGTAGGGGTAGGGGTAGGGGTAGGGGTAGGGGTAGGGGTAGGGGTAGGGGTAGGGGTAGGGGTAGGGGTAGGATTGGGGTAGGGATAAGAGTATGGATAGGAGTAGGGGTAGGGGTAACGCATCACAACCTCAAAGCTTTACCTCAAATCATTCAAAACCCCAAGCAGCCCCGGGTACTTCAGCTTGCAATCTATAAAATCTAGATTAATAAAAACAAACAGCACTAGCGGCCCGTGCGTTGCACTTGATGTAAACACTGAAATAGGAAAGAAGTTTACATTACCTTTCAGACTAAGCCCACACAGATTATCAGGTGTTTGTCAGCTGTTAAATTACCTTAATAAAAAAAGGATTAACAATTTATAGACTTTATCAGTTTTTAATGATAATACTAGGACACAAAATTAGTTATGAGGATTACAGAAAACATGTATTTAACGATACTTGAGGCGGTCTGTCAACATGTTTTTATGCACTCATAGTCAATTGACAATCAAAACAAAACAAGCGAGTTGTTTTCAAACTGTTGTTACTTTTTATAGTAATTTATTATTTCGTTGCAACGAACCGGTTTCAAAGATCAAGAGGCCAGCTCTCTAAAATGGCCCTAAACATCACTTTGTAGGTTGATAACCCAAGCAATGCTGCAAATGATTTGTCTGTAAATTCTGTACGGGTAGTTAGGAACATGTGTACGGTTTCAAAAGAAAAAAAAACATTATCAAACTGCATTCTTTTAAATTTCATGAAATACGTACCAAAATTTCCATACAGAATTTAAAAGATTACAGTTTGAGGATGTTTGTCTTTTGAAACCTTATGTATTTCCCTAACTACCCGTAGAGAAAACACATTCAAAGTATTTCTTGCGTTAGCAGATTACATAGTGTGTATTTTTGGGTGCTGACCATTAACAGGACTCTTAAAATAGATTACCGGTAGCCGAGTCGACAAATGCGTCGAGTTCCCACTACGACGTCGCGGGTTAAGACATGAGTACGAGGTATTCAAATATTCTATATAATTCTCCATAACTATTTCATTTTCACTCCTTTCTTCGTTCATCCGCTCTACATAACCAAACCATCTACGCGTCCCTTTCTTAATATTAACCATCAGCGATGCATCCTTTACTGATTTCTTACTTTTAACAATGTCACACAAAGTTTTAACACACAAACACCTCAAGGATCTCATTTCTACAGCATTCTATCTACTTTAATAATACCCTTCCCCTACCCCTAATAATAATAATAACGTTCATTTCTATAGCGTAGTTTTGTGAAGGTTCACCTCAAGCTACCCCTAAGCCTACCCCTACCCATACCCCTACCTCGCAATTATTATTTTATTTTGAATTCGAAGTGAGCAAATTTCTGCTTTAAGGGGTGAGAAAAGAGAGCTGGGTATAATTTTTCGAAATCTCATATAGGGAGTGACCTTCCTGTTGTTTTAAAGATCAAGTGTCAAAAATCAAAAACAAACAAACAAACAAACAAACAAACAAACAAACAAACAAACAAACAAACAAACAAACAAACAAACAAACAAACAAACAAACAAACAAACACCGCCCGAAACACTCATCTTTACAAACATATATAGATAGATAGAGATCCTTTACACCGGCGGTTTCGATTCTTAATCGTTGGATCACTGCAATAAACGTTAAATAAGCATTCACATGACATATTTACGATGAGGTTTTCGTGTGTAACCAAATTTTGAAATAATCCAGCCATGTTGTAAATAATGCGAAAAATTATTGTTTGATTCGGGTTGACATACTTTTTTAATGTTTCGTCGGTTAACAATAAACAATTATAACAATAAGATATTAATTATACAGTTTCATTAGCAATGATGCAATATGGTATTTCAGATACCTATCATACAATCTCCAAATCAAAATAAAACGATAATATTATACAATTTATTGGAATAAATTGAATACCTAAATTAATTAAAGCCCTAACGGCCGTTCTTCCCAAGATTTCGAATGATCAAACCGAGGCACCGATCAGCCAAGTGTTTTGATGAACACTCGCTCTGTTTGCCTGTTTCCAAACATTTTTTATCCTAAATTGTCTATGGAAGTGCCCGGACACTATAAAATGGTGCCCGCCCACTTTAAGGACAATAAAGTTACATCAAAGAAAAAACTTACAATGTAAAAAATTAAATAGTATGCCATAGTCATAAAAAAAAAAAAAATAATATGCATTCTGACATTTACTTGCTGTTTTTAATCTTTATTAACGACATAGTACTAAAAATTAAATGTTCCAAATATCTCCCATTTGCCGATGAACTCAAGCTGTATAAAAAAATCACATCAATTGAAGATTGCACCTATTTGCAAAAAGACTTGTCTTCACTTCATGAATGGCGTGCACTAACTTAATGATTTATATTTTAATGAAAATAAATGCACCGCAATTTCCTTCACAGAGAACAGAAATAAATTTTCAAATACGTATCACATAAATAACATCCCTTTATTGAACAACTCCAACCGAAGACTCGGGCGTGAAATTGGCTCGTCACTTAATTTCAATAAACATATCGATACTATTTCAAAAAGTGCATCACAAATATTAGGATTAATTAACTCTACGAATGACAAATTGTTTTAAAAGTGCAGAATTAACAATAACATTATTTAAATCGATGATAAGTATTTTGGAATACGCGTCCACTATTTGGTCTCCTAATTACGAGATTCATAATTACAGAATCGAATCCATACAAAGAAAATTAACACGTGTGATTGCATATCGTGAAGGTTTATCTGATCAATTTGGAATGTATAATGATTGAATTTCGCACTATAAACTACAATCTCTGTCAGTCAGGCGTAAACTTTCTGATGTATTATTTTATACAAAATTATACATGCACCAATTGATACACCCAACATTTTATCACAAATCAACATTAATACACCAACAAGAAATTCAACAAGGAGGATAAAATACATTTTCTATATTAAAGCCTATCACACAAATAGGGATATTTCTCTCCTTTACCGCGGATATTAAGAAATTACAATACTATACACTGCTCTAATAATGAAATAGACATTTTTAATGGCACAATTAATCAATTTAAAAAAAAAGTATTACCATTAATATCAAACTGATAACATGATGATGCCCTTTATTAAGAGGAACGGCTGCGCTGTCTCTTTCATACATAACTTAATTTTGAATTTGTAGCCAAAATACCCATCTAAACTGAATGATATATATATTTTTTTAAATATCTAGTACGTATGAGAAGTATTTTATTCATTTATTTTAAATTATGAAGTATATGCCATGAAAAAAAAAAAATTTCATAATTTCAGAGGCGACTTAGAAAATTATTTGAGGGTTTAACGTATTTTTTAAAAATAATATCATTTTTTCTATGTAGATATGATAAAAAAAAAGTTTTTTTGGGTCGATGTTTTAAATTATATATGGCAAATTTGTGTTCCAAAGTAAATTGGTCGTTTTAAATTTAATTTAAAGTCCACCATAATGCTTCTTTTAATATATTTTATTTTATTTATTTTCATAGCAGAGGGGGTAAAACTTTTTTTTAAATCACAGTTAACCCCCAAATAATTGGTGCCTCTAAAATCGCGAAAAATCAATTCCTTTAATGGCCTATATTTCATAATGTAAAACAAAAATAAATAAATTACTTCTAATCCGTACTAGATATTTAATATACTTTTTGATGAAAAAAAAGATCATTAGGTTTAGGTGAGTATTTTGACCTCAAATCCAAAATTAAGTTTTGTATGAAACAGGCAGCGCAGCCGTTCCTCTTAAGTATCAAAACAGTGTACAATCAGCACAGGTTACAATAACGAGTTATTTTATACACCTACTTTATAATATGTTTTCGACCTTTCACTTCTTTTTCATTCTTATTATCATAATGTTTGTTGCTGTTTATTGTACTTATTGATTATTATTGCTGTGTAAACATTCATACATTTAAGTTTTGGCATATTGCCTGTTTTATGTGCTAGAATAAAATCAAAAGTAAAATTTACGGTCGCTTAAAAGGCATTAAATTACTATACCGAGAAGGCTCATAGGAAGATGAATGTAAGTTTTAAAAGAAGCAGAATGGTTCAAGTGCATATTTTATACTTTCAAAAAACGGTATACAGAAATTAGTGTTCCCCAAAAGGAGATATTTCTGCATCATATTCTTAGACAATTTAATGTAATAAAAAAATTTAAAAATTTTAACGCATTGTAAGGCAAATAATTATATGAAAGGCGATATTTTTTCTTCTTAATTGTATAGCTATTATCAAAATAGCCATGTATTTTAGGTTAAATAAATAAAAAAATAAAAATTCATTCAAGAAATTTATAATAAAAAAATAAAAAAAATAAAAATAGAGTTATGATGTTTATGCTGTGGATGTTGTTATTTGTTTAAAAATAATAAACTGTCAAACTTGAATGTGAGGCATAATCTGAAATCTGAATGTACACGGTCATAAAAGTTTTTAAATCGACATAAATCTACATATTATATTATTCATAAATCATTTGTAAACATATACTTTAACTGTTTTAGTATGTACATAAATTGCTACAGATATTGTGTGTTTTAAAATAAAACAAATTATGGTATTCAATAAAAATGCAATAACTTGGAGAAATATCAATCAATTTTAATGATTTTTTTTTAAATTATACAAGTAAAGATTGAAATTTTACAAATATTATAGTTCTAATTAAAAAAAACTACACATTAACAACTACAAAAAATATTAAAAAATACAAAAACATAAGATTATGTCACTTCACAATTTTGTTTTCCCGTGGCCATGTAGTCCCTTTTTACAGCCGGCGCATATGAGATTGGATCGGCTTACCTCATTTGCTTTGCTGCACACAAACAACAAACAACAACAAACAACAACAAACTCGTCGTCCGTAGTACCGCTGTCATTTGATACATTACGATCATCCGCAATAGAACTAATTTCCGACATGGTGAAAAATATCGATTCACTTTAGGGTGTATTTATTTTAACAGGATAAACAATAAATACAGTTATCAAGACACGCACTAACCGCAATATACAACGCTCAAATTGAACACGTGCTCTCCCGAGGACGACAAAAATCACATTGAAAGTTGCATCGCAATTTACGTAACTAATGCTTACAGCGCGATGGCGCTGGGCCGCACTCTAACGGTTAAGTCATTGAAGATAATATTAACAACCTCATGGTCTCTCCGGGACCTTCAATAAGTCATTCCAAAACTAAATATTCTAATAGGTTGGCCACGCGCTCGAAATTCTGCTGAACAATGCTTGAAAACGTCAAAAACCTTAGTTTCAGTTGATTAACATTTTTAGTTTCAATTTATTAAATGTCTAAAGCGGAAGATGTTGCTTGTCTCGTGATGGAGGACTTAGACGGCCGAGGAATTGAACTCTCGAGCATGGGTGGGATCCAGACGCGATGCCTACTCAGCCAATGATGATATCGCTTACCTGTTGTTGACCTGTTTGTTGTTTTTACAGGTTGATTGCAAGGAAAACATCGCAAAAGAATAATGTTGTTTTTTTCTGTAATCAAATATTCAGTATCTTTGGAGTACCTACCTTATAGTAAACAAAAATACATCATATTCATCACTGATGTCGGAATGAATAGACTTGCCTAAACCTAACATTTTGACTGCTGGAGGCAAATGTCACGTGACACCCATTTTGGCACCAGCCTAGTTCACTGACGTCCACGATTTTTTAGTATGATTTTTATTGTGGTAAGCTAATTAAAAAACATTTATAAAAGAGTCAAATTTGCTGTCTTACTTAATTTTCGGCACACCTAGCTCGTCCTTCTCCCACCTTATGTTTGATTTCTTCCCCTTGCGTGTTCTCTCTCTGTGTATTATTTGCTCTGTGTATTCAATATAATATATTTTGAAAAACACATGTAATAAGAATTTAAAAAACTTTTATTCATCAATAAATTTTTAAGTTTTCATATGAAGCGGTAACTTGGTGATATAAAAGTGATGAAAACAAAGTTATTGTTTTATTTTTTAAATTTTTATGTGTCGCAAATACTGTAATAATTCAGTACACAGGTACTAATAACAGAGACAAGAGTAACATAAGTTTACGAATGTTTTCTAGTATAGGTCGTAAAAGCATCAATCAGAGATATGCGATAATAATAAAAATAGAATGTTTAATTGAAATTACTTTTATTGCGATTACTTTTATTAAAGATAAGATTTAAAAATATCAAACTCACCTTAAAAGATGCTATATGTCACCGAAGCAGGCCTTTTGTGTCGAGGTTCGCATACATTTTACGAAATATTTGCAAAAATATCACTAGAATATTATCCTGTAAACTGGTCAAAGCACACTTAACGATGTTGTGTTTGATTTAACAATGTTTTTCACAAGAAATGCACCACTTATGCCCAGAGACTCGGGGCAAAGCACTGGCAAATGCACGCACAATGAAAACACACAAAAAACGCGGGAATATTAGCTTATTGTCTCATAAAATAACTAAATGCTTGTTAAAATTATGTATTTCTGATCTGTCAATAACGATAAAACACCACACAATAGCTAAGCTATATAATTCAACAGTTTAAGTTGCTAAAAAATTCAATTTTTTCGCAAAACAAGAGCACATCAACTGTCAAAAAATACGCACAGACAATCCAGAGATGAAAATATTATTATGACACTTTTCGGCACAATTTCTCGGACAATTCGCGACGTTACAATAATTTTAACAGTTAATAACACAAGATAATTTAACAATCTTTCACTGGGATGCTGGTTTGTTACGTTTTTAATGCGTTTAGACGATCTAGGGATAAAACGCGCGAGTATTTCGCGGAGTTTCGGGTGCAGCTGTCAGATTGCGCCACAGATATTCGGCAAAGTAAAGGAGGGTTGCTAAAATCTTGTCGCGAATTCGGAGCAAGTACCTATCTGAGGAGCGGCCACAGAACACGGCGCACTCGACGGTCTGCGAGATGATACTAAATGAAATTAATGATTAGATCGCTGAGTGGTTGGGCTCACTCATTCACTGCTGCTACCTGGGAAAAATAGAAGTCAAACAATTAAGAAACATGTGTTTCATATATATGGATTAATACGTATTCGCGCAAAGGTGAAGAAGTAATACAGTTAAGTACCTACATACTTACGTATAAAACAGGTATCTACCTAGCTATTGTTTTTTTAGTCGATGTAATTTCATGAAATTCGACATTTTTCTGTCGTCAGAAACAATTCCTAGAATAATAATTACGGATTCCTCAAAAAATACTGTGATTCTAATAAATCTTGGTCTAAAATTCTGTTCCAACATTTATTGTAATACGTATTCGTAAAAAAGCATTTTACTTTGTGGCTTGTCATAATTAAAATATATACACTTATTTAATTTTTGTTTATGTTTATAATTTGTCTATTCTTAAATTATTGTGTTCTATGTTTATCATTTGTCTATACTTGACATTATTATTTTTAAGTATTCGATATATTCCTGATGATGAAAGCGTCGCTTTCAAAACATGTCAATATGTGTATATTAATAAAGTGGTGAATACAGAGTAATTTTTAATTAATTAATTAATAATGACGCCACAAATTGAATACCAATCTATTGAAGAACTTATTTAATGCATTGATTGACCGGTTTCGAAAGTACCCTTCCTCCGTCCGGACAATATTGAAACTAACATATTATAAAATACAAAATAAAAACAGACATACATAAATATTTGAATATTGGAGTAGGAGACGACCAAAAGGGAAGTGGTAATATGCACCACACACTAATTGACAAAATTTTAAATATAACTAACTTTAACTCATTTCAAGTAATGACATTTTCATTCGGTGCGTCTTCAACTAATCTGCTAGCACATAAAACACAGTTTGCAAATCTTTTAAATATACATAAATAAAAACCCTACAGTAGCAATAGGCAGCCCGCTCACCGGGTAGAGAAGATTATCTCCACATTTATGCACCTCTAACCACAGTTGACACAGGAAGAGGGAGAAATGTTCCCTGGCACTGTACACAAAAAAATACAATACGATATTATTACATGTACCACTAATAATAAAATCTTTAAAAATCCCTTTCAATGGCGAATCTTATACACATCCACTTGGCACAAAAAAATTGCCTGCACTCATTAAACTCGCGGTCTACACTGATAATGGCAAAGGTAAATTACTAAAAAAACATCAAAGATAAGGATCGTATCAAGCCACTTAGGCGTTTATAAACTATGTTGCAATTACTGTCCTTCGTTCTACACATGTAAGAGATCCCGTAATGTTAATATTAGAAACACATAACACATAACAATAATTTTCAGAGTTCAATCATCAGGAGCTCAATTCCCGTTCTTTTCAAGGAAGATTCCTTAATTTTTTCCTTGGGGTTAAAACCTTCTTGCTTAACAGCGGTTCCGGTTCTCTCGGATGACAGCTTTCACCTGAATTTCGCCATTCATCAAAAATGTCAATATTTGCCTTGTTTTAACAAGAGAAAAACTCAATATCAAGTATTTTAGCAATTACGTTATTGTTACCTTAAACATAATTAGCTAGTAAACATTATTAAACATTATACAGATGTTGACTTTTTCGACAATTAACGGCAAGCGCGGCATTGAGGAGAGTCGGTATGTTCGGCCGAGTCCAATGAATTCGATACCGAAGGCGGTGGACTCACTCCGAGTTCGCAAATCCGGATTCACTCGTTCCGAACTCACACTCAAGAAACGGCAAAGGTTTTGGATTGGAGTTAGAAACGAAAGGGGTCCCCATTCTAATGAATAATTCACTAATGTGTAATATGAACGATTTTTGATTCCGGAACGGCGGACCGAAATTTGTGTTTTCAACCTATTTAGGATAGTTTTACTATGTCTCACCAGATCTCATTATTTCAACCGATCTTATCTATATATATATATATATATAAATTAATGTTTGTCTGTGTGTCCTCATATTTCTCGATACTTAGTGGACCGGTTTCGCTGAAAATAGCACAGTTTGTTCTTATTAGTGCCAAGGAGGGTTAGAGAGTAGTTTGAATGAATTCCAAAATGTAAAACTGTTTCTACAACGTTTTAAAATTAGTATGAAAAACATTGTACCCGCCATATTGTCTTGAGGTTAGCCCACAGATATATACCACTCCAGATAGTCACAGATTACATATTCAAAATAAGAAGGTTTTTTGGGTGGAATATTTAAAAAAATTTAAAACACGAGTAGGTACCTACTTAAGAATTTAATTATTTATACATATTTTGAAAAAATAAATGTTTCGAATGAAATAAAATTTTCTAATGAATGTTTCTTTGTTTGGAGATAGTAATAGTAATCACATGGCATTACTTTCGCTGTCAAATCAATTATGGCACACAAACGATAAGCAAGAATTCACAACTTCATACTTTATTCACAAAAAAAAATCCCGATCACGGCTGGGTACGCATCAGCTGGTTTTTAATAAAGATGCAGGAGTTCTAATTATTTACCGTTATAAGAAAGGCGAAATATTAGATAATTTAAAAGGACTTGAAATTAAACAATCCCTGAATATTAATTCTAGTAAATTGAATAACCACGTAATTTTTTTTTATGTGTCTACTGCACAAGAGTTCCAACTGCTCCCAACCGTCTGGAGTCAGTGAGATTGTGGCATCCCCAATTGGGGAATGTTGTGAGGCTGAGGGTAGCGGGGAGGGGAAGAAGGCGGGAAGATGAATGTGGGGAAGTACCTGGCTATTCAGATCTGGCCACCAAACACGGCTTAAGCCAATTCAAGTAGCATTTCGAATCTGAATGGTGGTTTTTTTCACCAGGGCGATACTGAAAATATCTACCACTCTCTGGAACGTGCTGAAAATAATGTACATATTATTTTTAGTGAATAAATTACGAAATAACACAATTTAATCAAATAAAATTTACATGCGTACGCCGGGATTTGAACCCGCGACCTCCGGATTCGTAGCCAAGGATCGTAACAAATTTATTAAATAATGAAAAAATAACACTTTGTTTTGAACCACCAGTTTATTTAAAATTCATCGCCAACCGGTTTCGCTTATCCCAGCCTTAGTCGGGGTAAAATTTAAAAGTGAACATATTAATTTTATGTTTTAAATTTTACCTCGACGGAGCTTGGAATAATGGAAACTGGTTGTTGATGAATTTAAAATAAATTGGTAGTTCAAAACAATGTGTTCGTTTTATGTAATAAATATTTACTCTAACAAAATATTCGGTTAATGTAAACAAGCCGAACCATTTTACTTAAATTGGCGGCACTCCAACTCGCCCCCTTATTTTGATTTCTTCCCCTTGCGTGTTATGACATCTCTATGTATTATTTACCCGGTTATTTGCCCTGTGGTCACCTTCAATGAAATATACTATGTCATTTATTTTAGGTTGTTTTTAATCAATTTGTATTTTTTCTTGTGTTTGTCTATTCTTTTTTTATTCATTTCATTTCGTTACGCTACGTTACGTTAAGTTTGTTTTTTTTTTATTTTTTATTTAATTTCGTTTCGTTTCGTTTCATTTCGTTTCGTTTCCTATAGTTGTGTTACGTTTCATTTCGTTTGGTTTCTTCCATTTCGTTTCATTACGATTCAATTCGTTTCATTTCGTTTCATTTCGTTTTATTTCGTTTCATTTCGTTTAATTTCGTTTAATATCTTTTCGTTACGTTTCATTTCGTTTCGTTTCGTTTCGTTTCATTTCATTTCATTTCAGGATAATATTTAAAAAATATCTAGTATTGTGAAAAAGCCGTTTCTGACAATTTCCATAACAAATATCAAAATATAATAAAGTCCTCAAATTTAGTAGTTTAATCAAATTAATGACCTGGCAGCCACAGGTAGTGCGATGTTACCTATAATTTTGTAGTTCAATTCACCTTCATTTTAGTAATTGCACGTATTCATTCTATCAAATTACATACCCATCCATTAAAAAGACATTATTTAGGAAAGTCATTAATTTTGCTCATTAAATTTAATTAAAAAATTTCAACATAGTCCAATAATACTGTACTTTTTGATAATGAAATACAAACATTTCCAGTTTACGAATAACCCACTGTAGATTTTGGCAGCCACCTCTGATCTGGAGCCCCAAAATACCTGAAAAAAACACTCGACTCACACATATCCTATATCTCATTTTTGCAAAAGATTTGCAATCTTTGGAACCCAGACGTCAGGTGGGAATGTTGCCATTGTTCTACCGGTAACGCGCGTCCACGCGGTTGATATTTGTCACATGAGAACGGGTCGCTTCTACGGCTAATTTTAGTGTTCAACAGCTCGGCTGTGAAATGATTTTCCGGCCTCTGTTTTCCTACCTAACACAATATGGGTGTATTCAAGATCCAGTTTTCCTCTCTCTTGTCCTCAAAAAGACCCTCCACACAGCATTCTCAAAGATGACAAACGGAAAAATGTTTTTTGTACAATGATGACGGAATTAGCTAGTAGAAGATTGTACCCGCGACGTCTGAGTGAGAACTCACAGCTTTAGACCACTCGACCAACCGATCAAAAAAGATTTGAACAATCTATGATTCAGATTTATAAGAATGTTGAAGTCTCAACCCTCCAACAATAATTATTCATATTTAATTTCATAAAATATTCCTTAAATAACTCGCCTCACGGTACTGGTCTATAGCAGGGGTGCACTGGTGCCGGAACCTACCGGAACACCGTTCCCGACCTAAAGCTTTTTGGCAGAAATTAAAAAAGTGACGTAAAAGTTTTTTTATAAATCTATGGACATGTGGGTGTACGAAAAACGAACTATTTCAATAAATACGATTATATCTTTTTGAGTTAATTGAAAGAGTTACTATTTGTTTGAATGCACTATTATTTATGTATATGTTGACTAGTTTCGATTTGACTTGAAATATACTGGAATGTTTTAAAGTATATTTTACATACAGTACATTTTCTGTCCTGAAAATGATTCGGTCGAATCAAAACTAGTCGACATATTTATACAAAAATAAAAGTGGATCCAAATAAAGTGTATTTTCATTTAATTCATCACGTCAATCCACAATGTGTCTGCTGGTTCAACTATTAAGTAATGTTAAATTGTTAAAAAATGTGACATTAAATATTTTTGTGGTAATTAAAATTGTTTGTTTTGATTCATAACCCACCCTTCACTTTTCATTGTAGAACAGAATTTAAAAAATCAGACCGCAGGTAAATTCTCTTTGCTTCTAGATATCCGTGGGCAAAACTAGTCGACATATTTATACAAAAATAAAAGTGGATCCAAATAAAGTGTATTTTCATTTAATTCATCACGTCAATCCACAATGTGTCTGCTGGTTCAACTATTAAGTAATGTTAAATTGTTAAAAAATGTGACATTAAATATTTTTGTGGTAATTAAAATTGTTTGTTTTGATTCATAACCCACCCTTCACTTTTCATTGTAGAACAGAATTTAAAAAATCAGACCGCAGGTAAATTCTCTTTGCTTCTAGATATTCGTGGGCAATGGCGGTTTTCTCCCAAGTGCATTTGTGCAGTGAACTCCCATTAAAAGGAATAAGATAATAAGATGGATAATTTTACTACACTTGTAACAGTGCTAAAAATCAATCCATTTCCCAACTCGAAATGACTCCCATACGTTCGATATGATTTCTGCACGTATGAAACTTTCTATTCTAAGAAACAGTTTATACAAAAACTTACTCGTGGCCCTTCAGCGCCAAATCAAGGAAGCGTGAAAATCTCAGGAATCTGTTATCTGGCCGGGTGCGCAGCCACTATGGGATTTTTTAATACCAAATTTGTACGGAATAATATTTTGCAAGAGTCAATAAATGTTATTAAAATAAGTTCATTATGTACTTATGTCAGCGCCCTTGAGGTGATTTTTCATAAAAACGGCGCTACACAAGTCATCCAATTATTATTATTATTATTAAAGTGTTACTTTATTATGCAAAAAAAAATCAGTTTCTTACATAAATTACGATTTTCGTATTATTTTTTATAATGTGTTGTATTCATTAACTACAGACGCTTTAAAAATTGCATCTTGTTGCCAGGTCGCTAATTTCTGCTGCATTGTCATGATTAAATTCCTTTAGATCTAGCAAAAAAATATTATAATTTTTGAAAAAAAATTGATCGTAAAAAGGACTTGTTTTCTCCTTTTTTTATATCTCCGGTTGAAATACCAGTGAGTTAATCCACGAATCGCCACTGTCATTAAATTACATTTTGCTTGAAAACGATAGATTTTGCTTCTGATCAGTAAAAAAATGTTTATTTTTCATAGCATTGTCATATACCCAGCCGACTATGGCTGAAGGCGCCTATTTTTTCGGTTTGCTGTAATACACAATCAAGCATTCCGGAATTTATTTATTTATTTAATATGAAAGGTAATAATAATTTCATGTAACAATTTCATGTAACTACAAGCATAAGAATATAGCACAAATAATTTAAAAAGGTAACTATTAAATGTGGCATTAGGACATATAAGGACATCATAGAATATAATAAAAATAATAAAAGTTCATGAAATATATATATATATATATATAAAGATATGCGCAAGTATAAAACATATAGTAAACTTAAGTTATATTAATATTGATTGAAAAGATATGATAGTATAGCCTTCTTGTACTTACCTTCCGTGCAGTTAAATAGACCCGCTACATCTGCATATCTATTACTAACTTCATGTAATCTAGGTACAAGCGAGTGTTTGTAATGCTCAGTCCTGGTGTTGTTACATTTAAACAGGATTTTGGAACGAGGAGCTCTCGTAGGTATATGAAATTGAATGAGGTTAATTAAACCAGGGCTGTCTATACTACCATTTACAATTTTGAACATAAATATCAAGTCGGAAATAATTCTTCGATCTGAGAGATTTACTAAATTTAGTGCTTTCATCAAGTAATTATAAGTCATACTTAACTAACTAACTAACCATCACGCCGTTTCTCCGAAGGGGTAGGCAGAGTGGACGTACCGCCAAACAACTCGATCTTGGCATACACTTCTTGCTTCATTCACATTCATACAACGCCTCATACATTCTCTTCTGTTATTCCGACTTCTGACATGGCCCGACTCAAGTATTTGATTCACTTGATCGTGCCATGTCTTCCTCAGGAGTCTCCGGCTTCTTCTTCCATTCACATTCTTACACTCCTTTCTTCGTTAATTCGCTCTACATGCCCGAACCATCTAAGCGTCCCATTCTTAATTTTAGTCATTACGCTTACATCAGCCTTGCATTCTTTACGAACCTCAATATTTTATTAATACTTTCAATGGGAATACCGAGTTTATAATTTAAGTGTCTTAGGAATTAATGTTGAAAATTTTCGATTGAATCTGAATGTATTTTAAAATGGGGGGACCAGACCAATTGTACGATTTCCAAGTACACCCCTGGCGTATATTCGGGTATATACACCTATCAAACATTTTGCATTCATTGCGTGCAACAAGATTGCACAAATGAAACCAATTAGTATGCAATCTGCAACTGATTGAGGTTAGGAAAATTAGCGGCGAGTTTTGATTAATATAATGGTAGTCTGATGACCTTACTCTTTTTCAATGAATGCATTTTTAAGCATTAGTCGCATCACAACAGACTGATGTGAACATAAAGCCGTTTATTTATATGATTATACGCCCGTCTGGGCTTTTACGTGGATTATAGAACATAATATAAAGAGCTCTAAAAATTTTATAAGCACTGTGTCGGACGTGTTCGCCTCTCCTGCAATGTTTTGACGCGGCCATTTGATAAACACATTTGTTATATTCCACTTCTATATATTGTTGTTATTGTTCTAATTTCGTCGGAGTCGGAGTCGGACAGCGAAACAATGAATATTGTTTCGCTGTCCGCAAATGTCGCTGTCCCGATCCCTTTGCAAATGTGTTGTGCGGGTGGCGGGGAGTGTCCCGCCACTGCTAGAATGACCTGAATAAAACGTCAGAGCGAGAGGGGTGTGTGAGAGAGAGAGGTGCATGTCGGACATGCTCAGAACGCGGTAGCTCTGCGAGTCTTGCAGGCCTCCTCAAAAAACCTGCGAAAACCAGGTCTTGTCAGTTAGCCGCTTGACAAGACTTCTGCTCTACTCGCCTTCTTTCCTTCTGACCACCGCTTACCCTGGACCCCCATTGGACTACTGCCTCTCATTGGACCCAAACCGAGCAACGTCACGTGGTTTTTGTGTAGAATTATATTACAAAAGTACAAAAGACGTCAATGAAGTTTTGTTCTCAGTGTTCGCAAAGGATTGACACAGGTTGTGCTTTCTCCCCTCCCAGCCCTCTCCACTAGCACTACAGTTAGCCTGTGTGCCATTACATCTGGTATAAGCACTGTCACAGTACTCATTTGTATTGGCAATCTTAGTAAAGTTCATCAATAGATCTAATATATAAAATATCCCCCGACTAGCTCTTCTCAGGGTAGAGGGATGTATACGAGAAAGTAATACAACCGTCTTTTAGTCGTGTTGTCAGTTCGTTGATGGGCGATTTTCGAAATTACCGCTTAGTTATCATTAATAAAAACAAATACATATAAATAGATAGATAGATAGATAAATAGATACATATAAACAGGAATAGGGAATTCAAAATAAAAACAACTCTCTTTTGCTATATACCCAAATACCTGGGAGTTCAGGCCTATATTTTATAGCTGAATTTAAAGGCTCTAGGAAAAGCTTTAACCTTTCTGTGGACGACTGCAGGTTATTAAAAGATAGAATGAATTTGAATGATTTTAAAATGGTGTCAGTTTTATCAAGAAGCAAAAGGGAAATAAATAACTAAGTAAATTGGAACGGAACCCTTGTTGGAAGCAGGTAGGCAGCGGACAGGTCGAAGCAGTGGACAGGTCGGATCTCCAGACAAGAATGAATCTCTCCCTTCTCCACCGCTCCCTTGTGGTCGCTTTCCCCCTCCCTCCCCTTACCAAATGGAGCGGAGAAATACTTATCATAGACAACTAATGTTTATTTATGGTTAATTCCGGATCGCGGTTTGTCAACCGTAGTTGTTAGGGACTCGCTTCATAACAGCACATAGAGATTTAAAACCATAAAGTAATGTACATTTTTTTTAAATGTTTAACAGTGACATATAATAGAAAACTAAAACAATGTTATAACACAAATCACTAACGCTTCATTATCCAAGCTGAAATACTACATATTGTAGGATTCATTAAAGTTCTGGTATAGATGACGCTTCACTGTACAAATGGAGTCAGCATTTTATCAACAATACCCCCAAACTTATTGCCCAGATAATGCATATGATCGGTTTATGAATGAGACTGATAGTTGGTTGTGTAAGTGTTGCAGAAAAATATTGCAGTTTGTCTTGTGTTCCTCTTCGGTAAATTTAATTTAATAGTGGCGAGGATGGCAGGGCTATCAATTAGGTTGTTAATATCGAATAATATTAATTACGAACAATGGGAACTTGTACCCGAATACTCGGAGGGATAAAAAATATATCAGTGCAGAATTCTGTAAAACTATATACAATGCCACCATTGTTCCTGATATTAATTATTGTAATAGTATTTTGTTCTTCTCAAAAGAAGAGGATTTAAGAAAACTAATACTAATAAAATCCCACTATCCTTTAAAAATCACAACAACCATAATAAATTTTAAAATCAAATAAAACACTGGATACGTTACATAGGGAGATCTGAAATAGAAAATATATTAACACCAAATACAGACTAACACCGAAACCATTCAACTGCACTTAAAACACCCCATCTTAGGATTATTTTTATTTTTTCATCAAGCACATCAATTTAATGTAAAGTAATTTAATATATTGTAAATGAAATCCTCAGCGCTGAAAATCCCAGTGAGGATATCATTATTTTTTATTTTGGAATAAAAAAAACAGAAGACAATAAAACATTATTATTATTAATATTAATAGTTTTTCAAAACAAAGCCATGCGAGTAAATTTAAGACGAAACAAATATTCCATAGTTAAAAAAATGCCAAGGGATCTAAACATACTGTCTTTTAAACAAATTGTGTACTTAAATTTAATAGTTTTTCTCTTTAAAATGTTTAACGGCCAACAAAGATCTGAATTCTCGAGAAAAATTAATAAACATCAACACAGACATAACAACTCTACAAAAAGAAGAAATGAAATAAGGCTTCCCCTTCGAAAGAAAACAAATTCTCAGAACTAATTACTATATACGAGTAGAGCCATGAAGATCTTCCAAGAAATACCCAACAATATAAAAGAATAGGAAAATCTTTTGAAATTTAAGAAGGAAATTACGAAATACGTAAAGTGCGATTTTTAATGTCGTAATTTGCAAAGTTTGATTTGTAATTCTTAATTGCATATTCCAATACGTTCCATTATTGTGTAAATTATCACTGAAAACAAGGTCAAAAGTCATAACATAATTTATTCTAAAATGTAAATATGTTAGTTGTAAGTCTCTATTCCTAAACCATATTGTTTATATATCTAACCATATTCATGAACATATTTATCACTAGTTTTAAGTCACTAGTAACAGTTCTAAAGACGTTCTTAGACGATCCTTTTTGTTCGTCCAGTTTCCATGAGGCTTGTCTTTTTCTATGGAATTTTCTATAGAATTTTCCATCGAAAAAGACAACTCACGTGCAATCTGGATGAAAAAAGGTATCGTGTAAGAACATCTTTAGTTGTAGGTCGTTAAAGTCTTAGATGTAAGTCCCCAATTATAAGTCTTAATTAGGTAGTTTCTAGTTATAAATCTTAGCTGTAAGCCTAGTAATTAATCTAAGATGTAAATTATTAGATATAAGTCTAAGTGATAAGGTATAGGTTAGATAAATTATGTTTTAAAGCGTCTTTGAGGAGATTTTCTCACGAAAACGGCGCTATAGAAATAATCTATTTATACATTATAATTACTGTGACTTAAATTGTAAAAATGTTTGTCTGTACATATTATGTTCGTATTAGAATACATGTAACCAATGTACATTTTAAGTTAAATAAATAAATAAATATAATTCATTATGAAATAACAATCATCATACGAATGTAGCTCAATAATATAACAATAAAGGTGCTTGCATGTTGTGATCGAGGAGTGTGAAATTTACCTTTTTTTAAAATCTGGAGTTTCAGTTTAACGAAATCCGAAAATCCTAATTTTCCGAAACGGCTTCGTATTTTTACAATCATCGCTACCTCTACGAGGAAACGATGTAATGGTTAATTAGTTTACGTTGTTTACAATATTTTTTGTCGCCTCATCGCAGTCATGGATTCTCGGCCTTCTTACGAAAATTTGTAAAAAAGGGAGTTTTTTTTAAATTTTAGGCTGAAGGTAAATAAAAAAAAATGTATTTATTTATCACTTAAATTGTTTTAACGGTGTGATTGTCAATTTGTGGGATTATAATGACATTAAAATGAAGGTACTTAATTGATTTGTTTGTGGTGAGTCGTAAAAACTACATATAATACAGTGTCGGACTGTTTTTTTTTAATCTTACCTTCATACTTTACTTCTATCGTATCAAACCTGTACGCCGTTTCTCCGCAAGGGTAGGCAGAGAGGATGAACCGCCATACAACTGTGCCTTCTCGCGTTGCGTTTATCTATATGTGACCTGCCAGGTTCATGTATAGATTAGGTAATCCAATAATAATTATTATTAAAGCGAGGCATGGAATGGGCAGAGGAACCTTAATATTACATGTGTTTTATTATATCATTATTATTTACTTATTAATATTTACTTAATTTTATTCATGTATTATTATTTACTTATTAATATATACCGATAATTTTTTTACTTATTATTATTTACCTATTATTATTTACTCACTACTTCTTGTTAACAAAAATACGGTCACCCTATGATTGTGGCTAATTGAAACACAGATACTTTATGATAGTTATTTGGGATACAATGAAATTATTATTGTTGTAATCTATAAATGTGATTTACTGTAGATTTTACAGTTGTTTGTAGTCTGAATAACTTTGGTGTTATTTAAAAAAAAATTATAATACATCGTTTCACTAAAATTGTGTTGCCGCTCATCTCAACACAGGACTGTCCTAGTGAGATAAGTGGCTAATGTTGTGTAAAGCCGCTCATCTCAACACAGGACTGTCCTAGTGAGATAAGTGGCTAATGTTGTGTAAAGCCGCTCATCTCAACACAGGACTGTCCTAGTGAGATAAGTGGCTAATGTTTTGTAAAGCCGCTCATCTCAACACAGGACTGTCCTAGTGAGATAAGTGGCTAATGTTATGTAAAGCCGCTCATCTCAACACAGGACTGTCCTAGTGAAATAAGTGGCTAATGTTGTGTAAAGCCGCTCATCTCAACACAGGACTGTCCTAGTGAGATAAGTGGCTAATGTTTTTATTTTTGTTTTTAAATTTAAGGATCAATAAATAAATTATCAAAGTGGACTGAATGCTATAGAAATGAAATCTCTGAGACGTACGTGTGTAAAACTTCGTATCTCTCTTTGATTCTCAATCTCAGATTGGCGACTAGTATTAAATCTCTCAGGGCCTTTTTTATATTTATTTAAAAAAAATGAGAAATAATGAAAAAAAAATAAATTATTTAACTTATAATAGAACACATGTACATTGGTTAGATTATTCTAATATGAACTACAAACATTTTTTGCAATTTAAGTCACAATGTGCAATTTAGAATTACAAATCAAACTATAAAAATTACTACATTAACAATTGAACTTTACGTATTTCGTCACTTCCTTCTTAAATTTCAAAACATTTTCCTCTTCTTTTAAATTGCTTGGTGTCTTCATGGCGCTGTGTAGTAATGAGTTTTGCGATTTTGTTTTCTTTCGAAAGGGAGGTCTTTTATAGCCAATGTAGGAACAAAAAGTGGCCTCCGTTTTTCCGACGGCAGTTGTCAATGCCCAGGAAAAACGCTGAATATTTTTTCTCTGTCAACATGAACAGACGATATTTTTTTTATGGTTTTCTTTAAAAATCTTAATTAAAACGTCGCGTCGCTTGAAATGGCATCGGCCATGCTTGTGTTTGGTGACCATATCTGAGAACCTACTAACCTTGCTCTTCTTCATCTCCTTCCCCTCCTCCTCTTTTCAACCTCATAACATATATCGATTGGGGGTGATATAGTCCCATTAGCTCCGGGCAGTTGGGACTATTGTGCGGTATTAACTTAAAAAGTGGATGATATCTATCTATTGTGTAAAGAAGAGTGTCTGTTTGTTTTTTATACAAATCTACACTTTTATTCCGAGCTTGATCAAATGTTGCACACTTGACCTTCAAATAAGAGGAAGTTCACTGTCTACATGAAATTTCAAACAAACCACCCCATCCCCCTTTCCCACCTCTGCCTGCTCTCAACACAGGTTCTCCTAGTGAGACAGGCGTAGTACCATAACCCTTTTATTACGTTAAGTTTGTAATTTCATTTTTTTTAATTTCATGCTCTTATTCCTCAATAAATAAACAAAAAAAATTATCCATCAGTTGAAGCCATGCGTACATTTTACGACAGATTGAGCACGAACATATTTGATGCAATATTGTATAAACATTTGTCTCTTTGTCGATTACGTAATTACACATAGGTTACATATAATTTTCTTAATTACTAATTGCACTTCCATTCTCGGCGGCAATTGCATAAAAACGCGTAGGTGTCACCGAGGAACTTGTAGAGTGGAAATTCTTCGATTTTTTTTCTTCTGTGGTCTGTATTTATCCTCATTCACACAATACACTACTTATCTATGCAGCTTTGAAGTTCCTGTTTATGAATCACACGCGCAAAACGGATGCGAATGCAACGGTTACTCTTTTGTGGCTTTTCGAGGAATAAGATGGCCATGTCCACGTGTCAATTAAAAAGACTTAATTATGCAATAATATTTTTCCCTTTCCATTGACGCCACATCCTTTTATACAGTATACTATTTACACGTGCAATCGTAAAGAAATCGAACTAACTCAAAATACCTTATTTTGAGAAAACTGGATTTGAAAATGTTTTCATAAAGACATCGTTCCGATGTAAAGTTATTTTGTCCACCTATAACATAACAATAGATGCAACATGTTAGTAATTTATCACCCTATCATATCATAGGTGTAAATGGCTATATTTATTAAGTTCCAAACGGAATAGTAACAGAGGTGCAAAACACATCACAGTAAAAAAGATAGCCTTCACGAAATACAACAACTAAATATTTCATTTGTGTCACGAACAAATTCAGCAATAACATTGTGTAAGTACCATTCCAAATAATTTACAACAGAGGCGAATATGCAAAACACACCTCACACATTATAAACGTCTCTAGACCCTTGAGGTCCCTTGCGTACAAGGTTTGGTGGTTATACAAAAAGAAATATTTACACTTGTAAATAATGAAAGATATATTTAGTATAAGACAAACATGTGTAGTCTTCATTTAAAAGATAAAATTAAGAAATACAAACAGGTGAAAAATGTAAAAATTAAATAAAACTAAGACAGCCCAGACGGTTTACCAAACTAACATAGGAGCAGTCCCATCGAGAATGAGCATCGCGAACGGCCTGGCGGTAAGTGGATTCAAATACCCACACCTTTTAACCGGTTTCCAAAGAGTTTCCTCGGAGAAGTTTTTATTTGGAGAGAGACCTTATGAAATAAAGTGAGCCTCAGGGGTGGGGCGGAAGGGCACTGGACCCGAGTACCACTACACAAAAACAAATTCGATGTCAAGTTGAGTATCAATTCGCTAGTCATTTGATACCGCTTCAAAAAGTTTTGTATGTCAGTCCATCTCTGACTAACTATTCTTTAAATGACATACCAACCTACTGACACGAACGTAAAAGGGCCTACGTATCTGATACCTGCGATCTGTGTACACGATTAAATTCATTTACGAAAGATAATAATGTAATTTTGATGGTTAAAATGATAATTACACGAATGCGTCACACAGCATTGACAAATAAAATAATAGATAATTGATGTCACTGTGTACTCTGCGTGTAATCATTGTATCTCAGTCGGTAATAATATTGTTTGATTGATTGTAAGTGTCTTCACGACAACTTTGGTGCTGTTTTTGAAGGTTTTTTTTGCGGTTGGTACATGTTTCTATGTTGTTACTTATTTGATGACATTTTGCATCTAGCCAAGTCCTTCGTCATTGCATAATCAATTTTTTCCACTTATAATGATGGGCGTACATTACAAACAACTATAGACACGTTGTCTCACAAAGTGGCAAGCAAAATATATGGTAATTGCCGTACTTTGATTTAATTAAAATTAGTATTAAATTATCGTGCGTCGCATGAGGTTGTGTGCTATGTCCGATACCACGGCCACACGATCGTCCAACCTTCCAACTCCGAACGTTTGGGCGATCGTGTATAGGGGTAGTTCGTGCGCGTTGGGCCAACGTTGGCTCGAGTTCGTTTCGGTGGTTCTTCAATCCTTCAATCTAGTTGACGAACTTGCACGAACCAGCCACCACACATTGGTGGGGCCAATGAGTTCGGTAGGTGATCCCGACAGACGTGATGCCTGAAGAATAAAACATGACTGAACTATGTTTATGTTGACGATAAATACAAATAATAATAATAATTGGATATTTTGTACTGCCCCATTTTTTTTATGTAATATCACCTCAATGGCGAAATTTATGTAATCCGATGTATAATCGGGGCTAGTTATACTACGACCACACAATCGGCCAACGTCCCAACCCGAAATCGGTTTGGAGTTGTGACGTTGACCGATAGTATAGCGACTATAAATCGGGCAACTACAAGATCGGCCAACATTCCAAATACGAACTCCAAACTAGTAATACCATTTTAGCTAAAAATCTATCGATCTACCGAAATTTATAATATTATTGACATAATTTGAATCCATGAAATAATAATTATCGGGAATAATTAATATTTAATGAAATAATAATTATCGACAAATCGCCCATCCTTTGTTTCTTAAACTTCACAATAAAAATATACATTTCCAGATGTTTTTTTCTTTAAAAATATTAGAGAAATCTGACGAATTTCAATTTTATAACCTCCATCGCTTGTCGATAACTGTTGCGCCTGTTTTAGCTCCGTATTTTATTTTTACACACAGCCCGAGTCATATTGCAGCGTCGACAAAAAATCGTCCAATTTTTTTCCACGGCAGTTAATGATAACTCATTATAATTAAAATATATGTAGGTGTATTTGCTCCTGTGTCTCGTTTTTTTTAGAAATACCCTTTCCCGGGGTGAATATTCAACGTCACTTTTAAGTGCGAAAACGACGGCCGGTTGTATTTCTATTTCGTCTATACCCACATATTCTTTGAATGTCTATCCTTGTCATGCATGACAAATTTTTAAATGAAGAATTTACTGGAAACGTAAGGGTGTTTATTACTTTGCCGGATTTTGCGTAAATATTGTGGCTGTGTTTGTAATGTTATTGAGACTAACACTATTATTTTCGTACGAACTATTACTGTGAAACTAACATATAAAGTATTTTTATAAGTTTACTAAGGGACTTGGGTTTTAAACTTATTTTTTCAATTAACGGGATAGCTCCAGCTTGCCTATCGGAACTATGCACTCCTGAAAATTCCAATTTACGACAGTCAAACTCAGATCAGCGACGTCATCAGCTATCGGGAGGCTGAAGGAACAAAATCGCACACCATATATTAAGTTTGGTGGGCGTGATTTCCGCGTATCAAGCTCTAAAGCCTGGAATAGACTGACATACGATCTAACGTTGATTAAAAATTAAGAATTCAGAGCAAAACTCAAAACTCATCTCTTCGGAAAGTCATATCCAGGAATGGTTCAGTTGCATACCTAATTAACATAGCGAAGCTATCCACTTTTCATAGTTCGTGACATTGTAAATAATTATAAATATTTGTAACTGTTCAATGTTAATGATCATCGAAAATCTCAAATAAAATAATGTTTCAAATAAATACCTATTCTTCTTTTACCAATAATTACCATGAATGCAATGTGCAGTGTTTTCTAATATTGTGTCCTGTGCGTGCGAAATCATATCTTCCCAAGCGAAAACTTTGAAATTTCACGTTTTAATCTGAAGTGACCTTACCAGGTAAGTATGTTTCTGTATCTGTTTGTACATAATAAGATAAACCCTAGCAAGTAATATTTGTACAGCGCCCTTGAGGTGATTTTTAACAAAAACTGCGCTATACAAGTCATCCAAGTATTATTATTTTTTTTAAATTGGCTCCATCTGTGAGCACATTTCACGTTTCGTTTACCCTTCATCGCGAAATTGGCTCCTGGGTCGCGCGTTGTGCATCTCTGATTATATTGTACGAATTAAGAGGAACGGCTGCGCTGCCCGTTTCATACATATCTTAATTTTGTATTTGAGGCCAAAATACCCATCCAAACTGAATGATATATATATATATTTTTAAATTAAAGGTTTAGTAAATATCTAGCATGGATGAGAAGTATTTTATTTATTTTTGTTTTAAATTATGAAGAATAAGCCATGAAAAAAAAATCAATTTTCATAATTTTAGAGGCAACTTATTATTTGTGGGTTTATTGTATTTTTCTAAAAAATTATCATATTTGCTATATAAATGTAGACAAAATTGTTTTCCAACGTAAATTGGTCGTTTTTAATTTAATTTAAAGTCCACCATAATGCTTATTTTAATACATTATTTTATATTTCATTATATTTTCAAAGTAGATGGGGTAAAACTTTTTTTTAAATCACCGTTAGCCCCCCAAATAATTGTTAAAGGTGCCTCTAAAATCGCGAAAAATCAATTCCTTTAATGGCTTTTATTTCATAGTGTAAAACAAAAATAAATAAATTACTACTAATCCGTAATAGATATTTACTATACTTATTGATAAAAAAAAAGATCATAAGGTTTAGGTGAGAATTTTTGCCTCAAATCCAAAATTAAGTTTTGTTTGAAACAGGCCGCGCAGCCGTTCCTCTTAAGTGCATTCTGATTGCGTTTACTGCAAATGTGTGTCAAAAATTAAAACCGGTTTCGTTAGCGATTCGTATTTACCAATCAACGCATAAAATACACAGCGGACAGATAAAAATGATAATTTTATTTTTTTACGCTCAGCTGTGCGACTTTTGCTGTCGAGACCTGTCACAATTTTGCAACAGTGTAATGAACCCAATCTTATAAATATCGACGCGTGGATTTCTGATAAAAAATAATAAATTGATATATATATTATTGTAACTTTACTGATAATATTTACTTTACTGAGAAGATCTGAAATTTTATTTGTTGTGTTCAACTTTGATTTGTATTTTACTTATTTCTTTTAAGCCTTAATAATAACTGTTATTATTATTTATTTTTAATTGTTCAATATAATATTAACAACTCCCAAATCGAAACATGAAACCGAAAAGACACAGAAAAGAAAAAGATAACGGTAGCAGCTGGGATTCGAACCCAGGACATCATGGTCTATCCTTAACTTGTAGAAAAAGTCAACAGATATTTATTTAATGTTTTACAAAAGTCGCAAAAAATGTGACCTTACTTGGGTACCCCGTTCTAATGTCACATTGTACGTGGTTTTATATATGGATTATAAATTAGGTCAAGTTTTTTGTAAGTTTGATAATTTTTTTAAGTAAGTTTTCGTAATTATGTTAAAATATTACTAGAGGAACATTATGATCAATAAATAAATAAAATTTCTAGAATTCGGTTAATTTTGTAATGGTGTTTATTGCTAGAGGGAGGATGTTAAATACTTTTATAGAGAAATATTGCAAATTTCTTTGTCCAAAAGTTGTTTTAGTTGCAGGTTGGTGGAATGTATGTTGTAATGAGGATCTTGTGAATCGAGCCGAGTTTGTATGTGTAAAGTTATCCTGGTTTTTGAATGCGTACATTAAAACAGCATTTGAATATAATTGTTTCAGAGACATTAAATTCAGGGCATTAAAAATATAGTTTGTAGGAGTTCTGATGGGGACTCAAAGAATAATTTTCAAAATTGCCTTTTGACCTATGATGTCCCATATAAATAAAAATCGGATAGGTATATCCGAGACACTATCTAGTGAATACAAATAAATTCGGACAGAATCTTGTAGTTATAAAAAGGTAGCAGCCAAAAAAGCGGAATTTATTGAGAATGATATTGACAGTTCTTAGAATGCAAATTATGATACCGATAAAAATGAAGGGGTGGATTGAGGTAGCCGTAGCTCAGTTGGTAAAGAGCGCAGGTCAAATGAGGTCCTGGGTTCGAATCCCAGCTGCTGCCGTTATCTATTTATTTTCTGTGTCTTTTCGGTTTCGTGTTTCATTTTGAGAGTTGTTAACATTATCTACAATTATTAAAAATATATTATAATGAGATTTACAAGCTTCAATATGTTATTAAAAAAAAAATTATATTATTATTTAGTTTAAAAACAGTTTAGTTTATTTTTATTTCAAGTCATTTTAATGATCACGTGTTGGATAGTGTAACCTCTTATGCACAAACTATCATAATTGTAACTAACTAACCAACACGCCGTTTCCCTGCAGGGGTATACAGGGAGGATGAATAGCCACACAACTCTGTCTTGTCACACACTACCTGCTTTATTCACATTCATACATCGTCTAATCATAATAAGCACTGCCTACTCTACCTTAATCACATAAAAAATGAAGATATTGAAATATATTGCAAGAAATCAACTTACACGTTTTTTTTGTTCGCGCGAATCCAAATATGAATCGCATCGCCGCGCGCGCCCCACCGATCGCCCCACTACAACGTGTCAAAAGCAGGAACTAAGTATGCAAAATGTCATTCAAATGCTGACGGTATTCTACACAAACAAATGTACATGTGTGCGCAATACGCATTAAAAAAAGAAACATTTGTTTTAGTTTCGCAAAAGGCCTTGCCTTTCGGTACAAATCACAGATGTAGCAACCAGTGCCATCTGTTGGTACCTTTATTGATTAGTGCAACTTTGCTAACGAAATAATGTTCATATTATGTCGGCTTTCTGTCGTGCGGTCGAATATAGAAATTAGAAATTTTACATATCCAGTAATTGGCTTGTAATATGGATAAATTAAGCTGTTATTTGGATATTTTACATGGCAGATAAACCAGCAGATAATTCAGCAGATTACGTTCTTAGCAAAAACTTACCACGTCCGTGGTAAGTTTTTTAAACATAATTTAAATCACTGTTTTTTCTACTACCTACCCTGATTAAAAACTCTGTGCACGCCACTGCCCTTTTGTTATTCTGACCTTTATTTTAGGGTGACAAATTTATTTCACAAATTAAATTTGATTTCCAGCGGTTTTTTTGTGTAACTAATTACAATTACTAAATCCGCACAGGCGGCCGGCGTGACGAAGCAATTTCAACTTTATCGCCGCCAATATAAAAAGTGCGTGATTAGGTAGCTACTCCCGAATTGCAAGGACATTTCCATATTGCTTTTGTTATATATTTCCCAATTGTTCGATAAGTAAAAGATTACGACAAAAAGGAATTCATATCTGAAATCTTGTCATGAAATAAGGAGTCATTTGAGTGAAACGGCGCTCAAGACCTTATAAACGAAAATGGTAGTTTTTTTTACATTAAATCTGTCCAGTGCTTGAGGTCGACAATTTTATTAACCGGAATGGCGCGTCCGTTTTCAACAGACGACAGGCACCACTTTCAACTGATTACGCATCACGCAGTTCCACCGGATGGGTAGACAAAAAGGATAACGCTGTCTTGGCACACTTTTCTTGCTTCATTTACATTCATTCATCGTCTCATACATACTCTCGAGGATTGCGTATTCCGAAATGACCTTGGTGTTCAGAATTGGCCACGTGCATGCGCTGGGCGCGACAATACTGAAATTGTTTCACCGCGTCGATCGCCAGGCGTATATGTAATTTTAAGAAGCTCAAGAAGTGTTTTGACATCAAAAATATTATAACTAAACTTCCCACAATTCTAACTGTTAAGACTGTTCGTAAATCCGAAAGATAAAAGCCTCGAACGAAAGGGAAGTCAAAATTTAAAATACGATTTGAATCAGGATGAAAAGTATCTCTGTAGGATTGGCATTACTGCATGAGCAGTATTAATTGCTCACAAAGTGAATCGGAGTTGTTTTTTTTTCTAATGACCAACAGTAAATTGTTATATGGAACACACATTAAAATTATTGAATCTGCACTAAAATATTCCCAATCTTTCAAGTGTGGATTAAAAAATACCTCCAATATTATGAGGAACGACTTTAATTTTATTGCATTAGAATAAATAAGACTACTGACTTAAGAGGAACGGCTGCGTGGGCTGTTTCATACAAAACTTACTCATTGATTAGAGGCCAAATACCCACCCAAACTTAATGAGATATTTTTTTATCAAAAGGTATAGTAAATATCTAGTAAGGATTAGTAGTATTTTTTTTATTTTTGTTTTAATTTAGAAAATATAAGCCACGAAAGATGACAAATTATTCATATTTTTAGCTGCAACTTTGGAAAATATTTGTGACTAAATGGATACTATTTTTGAAAAAAATATTCGTCATACTACCTCAGGAATATGATGAAGTATACAATCAAATTTTAATGACTGCTGAAAATAGTTTAATTTGCGACAAAATTTACTATTTAGTTAGCGACAAATTCAAGTTTAATTTCACCTATTTTTTTTTTTGCGTCGCTCTCGCACTTTTTTGTTAGCGGGGGGAAAGGGGAATCGGAATCAGGTACGGGGGACGAGGATCGTATCGCTATAGCTGCTCGCCAACCAATACACTCGTACGTAAATCATACTACATCACACACAGTAGGTGGGTATTTAGCTGTGATAAATTCAGCTCGCGCGGATGATTTCTCTAGCAGACTAATTTATTACGGACTAGCTGACGTGTACCCGGCCTTGCTCGGGATTTTTTAAAGGCGGTCGTAGTTACATATTACGACCTTTTTGGATTTTCGTTGAGTATTCAGAGTATTCATGGAGTTGTCAATTTACAATATTCTATTAATATTGATACGAGATGGCAATGAGCTAAAACGCCGTTGAAAGAACTCGCCCGCCCGGAAGGCTCCGCCGCAGCGCCCAAAGGGAAAAACCCCGTGCGCCATGCCGAGCCAATCACAGGCCGCCGGACGCAAGGGACGGGCTCCCGAAGAAACCGCCGTCGAGTTCGACAGGCGTTCAAAAGGGGGGATTTTGGCTACAGAAGGCAGTTCTCCCGGAGCTGCAGACTCCCGCTGTTACCAGCAAATAGCTGCCAACCCCCCACCACGGACTTTCCACCCGTGGAGTGCTTACCTCGACTTACCTCCGGAAGGGAAAGTCACCGCGGAGTGAAGTTACCCAGTGCCTTTGTAAACTAAAGTCAACTCCGTGAAGTTACCGAGTGCCTTTGTAACTAAAGTCACCTCAGCGAAGTTACCCAGTGCCTTTGTAAACTAAAGTCAACTCCGTGAAGTTACCCAGTGCCTTTGTAAACTAAAGCCAACTCAGTGAAGTTACCCAGGGCCTTTGTAACTAAAGTCAACTCAGCGAAGTTACCCAGTGTCTTTATAAACTAAAGTAAACTCAGTGAATTAGACACTCCATAGAATTAAGTCCAAGTGAATTCAGTGAAATAGACACTCTTTAATATTAAGACTTAGTACCTAGTGGACGTTATATGATTATTATAAAATAAACAAAGATTATACTAACACGAATTGTTTCTCTGAGCCCTATTGATATTACCCACCTATCAATTGGCGCCCAGCGTGTTTGTCAAGTCAGTGAACAATGTTTTAAAAAAAAAAAAAAAATTAAATACATAAATTCAGTGACTACCCTATGGGAAAGACAAGAGTGGCAATACACCGAACAAAAGTGGGCTCAGGAAACCAACAAGTGGTATGAATTTTTTATTGAAAAAAATAAATAAATGAAAATGCCACAAACACGTAGCACGGCAGCAGAAAGCGCCACCATGTCCAACGATAAACTAAACGACCTCCCGGCTTCAACCTCGACTTCAGCTGACACAGCGAATGTTCCCCTACAGACAACAGGGAGGACAGACACCCTGACGATACAAATAACGGCAAGTCAAATAACGGAAATAGGGACAGTGATAGCAAGCCAATTTGCAAACATGTACGTTTGTCAAAGGGAACCTCGCCTGGAGGCAATATTTTCCGGGAGATTGGAAGAATTCCCACGACTCTTCCTGGAACGGTGCGAGGAGTACTTTAAAGCGGCAAAAACATACGAAGAAAACAAAGCAAGGGTAGCAACAACCCAGCTCCGAGATAAGGCCAAGGACTGGGCTAACACATACAAGCACCCAGAATGGGAGAACTTTAAAAGATTTTTCCTTCGGGAGTACGAGGGACCAGAAGTGGAACTCCGGCTTCAAAACCAAATATTCCACAAAATTCAAGAAAACACAGAATCTTTGGCTGAATTCATAATAAACAAACAAAGGATGTTCGCACGGCTTCACCCAAAGAAAGACCTCTCAGAGTTAGATGTTTTCGTACCGGCGTTCTGTAATAGTCAGATGTTACCACAGTACGCCCACGTATACGCCACCACCATGGAGGAGTGGATGAACCAGGCGATGAGGTATGAGAACTCCAAAGGAAGGTTTAAGATTCTGGGCCAACGCCAAACCAGACACGACTCGCCGCCTCACCGGTCACCTCAGCGGAGTTCATCTCAGCACCGTTCACCGCCTCGCCGTGACCAGCCTCGCCGTTCTCCACCTCGACGGTCACCGTACCGCCAACCACCGGCCCAAAGATCCACAGTAAACCGAAACAGGAGAGACCGGAACCCGGAAAACCGGTACCGCCCGGGAGCTCAGTACTAACACAGCGACCCGGGCGAAGAAGGAAGAAACCGAGACAACTAGCAGAGTGCCACACGGCAACATCGGGTTCCTTCCTACCGAGAATAAGAGTGAACATAGAGGGGCAAACCTATCAAGCGCTCATAGACTCAGCAGCCTCACACTCTCTAATAAAAACGGCCATAGCACAAAATGCCAAACTAGAGCAATCTTCCATCAAATGCCTTAAACTGGCGAATACAAGAGACGTAATGCGAATAAAGGGCATCGTTTCGTTGAAATTTGACATCCAGAATACAACACAGGAATGGAAATTTCTCGTGGGAGAAAACCTAAGAGAAAACATTATCTTAGGACGCGATTGGCTCTCCCAAGAAGAGGCTTCAATAGACTTCATGCGAAACTGTTTAAATTTCGGAAGATCAATCAGAACAACCACCCACTTCGTACCCATTCGCCAGGAACAAAAGAAGGACGAGATCCACTGGCCACTATTAGATCAAATCCCAGACCAGGAGAAGGAAGGATACGCGGACCTAATACGCGAATATAGCGAAGTATTTTCCCCCGTGACAGGAACAGCGAAAGTACCACCACACAAAATCCACCTAATTAACGAGAGACCTATCTGCGTCCCACCACACCGCCTTTCGGATGAGAAGAAAAGGGAATTATATAAACAACTTGAAGGAATGTTAGCGGAAGGAGTAGTAGAAGCCAGCAGATCCCCATTTAGCTTCCCAGTAGTGATGGTGGCCAAAAAGGGAAAGGAAGGAAGACGGTTCTGCATAGACTACCGAAAATTGAATCAAGCCACAATAGCCGAACCCTCACCTCTGCCAATCATACACGAAACACTTAAAGACCTGAGCACAGCCAAGGTATTCACTGTACTGGATCTAAAAAGTGGATACTGGCAAGTACCGATGGCCCCAGAAGACAGAGAGAAAACGGCATTCACCACACCAGATGGAGGTAGTTTTCAGTTCAGAGTAATGCCATTTGGGTTAAAGGGAGCACCCAGAACGTTTCAAAGAATCATGAGTCAGCAAGTATTAGCCGGATACCTGAGGAAATTCGCCATGGCTTACCTAGATGACATCGTCATATATTCCGAAAACTTGAGGGAACACTTACGCCACCTCCGCCTCATCTTAGAACGCTTAGCAGAATTCGGACTAAAATGCTCTCCAGAAAAATGCAACATCGCCACAGACAAAATTACCTATTTGGGACACACAGTCAGTGCCTCAGGCAATACGCCCCAGAGCCCACACGAAGATGCCATAAAAAACACACCATCCCCGCAAACAAGGAAAGAGCTTCGCAGTTTTCTAGGAGTATGCAACTGGCTTAGGGAATACATACCAAACTTTGCCGAGATGTCGGCGCCCTTAACAAATCTTACAAGGAATAAGATAAAATTCCAATGGACTACAGAAGCTGAAGAAGCTATGCAACAAATAAAAAACGCAACGGTTGGACCACTGGAACTCAAGAGACCCGATTTTAGTAGAGAATTCATATTGCAGACAGACGCAAGTAAAGTGGGAGCCGCGGCAGTACTCTTCCATAAAAACGAAGATGGGTCACGGGACGTGATCTCATATTCAAGTATCCGGTTCTCACCAGCCGAAGAGAGGTACCATAGCAACGAACAGGAAGCACTGGCAGCAATATGGGCTATTAAAAAGTACCGACCTTACCTAGAAGGGAGGCATTTTAAACTCATAACGGACAACCGAGCTCTAACATGGCTAAATGAAGCGAAGAACGAAAGAGCCAAGCTCACAAGATGGGCTCTACTGTTGCAAGACTACGACTTTACCGTAGAACACTGTCCGGGAAAAGCCAACGAGCTCGCCGACGCGTTGTCCAGAAACCCAGGGCCAACGCAGATGGTACTCGAAATGGTAACAGGGAACACTCGAGAGAGCTATCCGGAAGTTGGAATATATGACGGCATAAACCAAATAGACTCGGAGGAGGAAGAAGAACAACAAACCCTAGCAAGTGCGGTAAAATTAGGACAACCAACAGATCGAGAAATACGGAAAAGGATAGGTCGTTGGAACACCCTAAACGATAGAGAGATTCTGAGCAATGCCATTGACATCAAGCACTACACAAGGTACAACGTTCACCGAGGAGTACTCTGGAAAAGAGACGAAGGAAAGATGGATAGACTGGTTGTCCCTAGAAACACAATTCCAAAAGTTTTGGAAGAATATCATAACTCGGACACGGCAAACCACCCGGGAGCAGCAGAGACAACGAGAGCAATAGCAGCGCACTACTTCTGGCCGGGAATGAACGAAGAGATCCGCAGACTAGTACGTCAGTGCATGACGTGTGCAACATCAAAACGCGGCCCAAATAGACCCGCCGCTCCTCAAGGAGGCACAAAACCAAACAAACCATTTGAAGTGGTCGCTGCCGACATCATGGGACCATACCCAAGAACCTTACATGGAAATAGATTCATACTCGTGGTAACAGACTTATTCACAAGATGGGTAGAAGCATTTCCGATAAAATCAAGCAAAGCAAAGATCATAATCCGCCATTTAGAAACAGAAGTGTTCCCAAGGTATGGCTACCCGAGACGCATACTCACAGATAACGGACGACAGTTCATCCACCGCCAATGGCTGGCCGCAGTAGAAAAATGGCAATGTAATCATTGGACAACAGCCATCTACCACCCACGCTCAAACCCTACAGAAAGGAGAAACCAGGAGATCAAAAAAGGACTGAGAATTCTCCTCAGAGACTCACCTCACAACGAATGGGATGACAAACTGTCGGGAGTAATAATGACGACCCGAAACAGGCGGAACGAAGCAACAGGCGTATCACCCAGTAAAGCACTACTGGGATACGATATACCGAGACCAGGAGAGTGGCAGGCTTACCCAGACAACGCAGAAGGGGAAATCGTCTTACCCCACCAGCGAGAAATAGCAGATGAGAACATTAGAGTAAACCAAGCAGCGTACCAAGAGAGGTACGCCCCAGTGGCGCAAGCCTTGCTTACATACCAGCAAGGAGAAGCGGTGTTAATAAAGGAACACCAGTTAACCGGAGCCCCAGAAGGAAACTTCGCAGGATTTGCACCAAAATGGAGTGGTCCTCATAAAATTATCACGAAAATAGGAAGAGGAAACACCTACTGGGTAGATAAAAGGGGCAAACATATTAAAATCCATGCAGACGACATAAAAAGGGCACCGGAAATCCAAGGAGACCGGGTGGACGATTCAAATAACGAAGTTTTGGCTCAAGAAGCCCGGGTGGATTGATACGAGATGGCAATGAGCTAAAACGCCGTTGAAAGAACTCGCCCGCCCGGAAGGCTCCGCCGCAGCGCCCAAAGGGAAAAACCCCGTGCGCCATGCCGAGCCAATCACAGGCCGCCGGACGCAAGGGACGGGCTCCCGAAGAAACCGCCGTCGAGTTCGACAGGCGTTCAAAAGGGGGGATTTTGGCTACAGAAGGCAGTTCTCCCGGAGCTGCAGACTCCCGCTGTTACCAGCAAATAGCTGCCAAACCCCCACCACGGACTTTCCACCCGTGGAGTGCTTACCTCGACTTACCTCCGGAAAGGAAAGTCACCGCGGAGTGAAGTTACCCAGTGCCTTTGTAAACTAAAGTCAACTCCGTGAAGTTACCGAGTGCCTTTGTAACTAAAGTCACCTCAGCGAAGTTACCCAGTGCCTTTGTAAACTAAAGTCAACTCCGTGAAGTTACCCAGTGCCTTTGTAAACTAAAGCCAACTCAGTGAAGTTACCCAGTGCCTTTGTAACTAAAGTCAACTCAGCGAAGTTACCCAGTGTCTTTATAAACTAAAATAAACTCAGTGAATTAGACACTCCATAGAATTAAGTCCAAGTGAATTCAGTGAAATAGACACTCTTTAATATTAAGACTTAGTACCTAGTGGACGTTATATGATTATTATAAAATAAACAAAGATTATACTACCACGAATTGTTTCTCTGAGCCCTATTGATATTACCCACCTATCAATATATTTTTGTACGCATATAAAATGTACTGTGCAATTTTGATAAATAAAAATTAAATTCAATTTCGTCATGCGTACATACACGAAAACAATCAAACTGTTGGTAAAAATTCATTCAGTTAAAGAGTTTATTTGAAAATTGAATTTTGTTTTAGAAAAAACATCAAATTTGGTTCCAAACATAGGTACCTATTTAAAGTACCTATAATTCTTTCATTCTTGATTTTATTCAAAGTATTCGATCTAGGTAAGTACTTCAATTAAATTCATTGTTAACAATTAATTCGAAAATTGAATTTTAATTAAAGGCGTAGAGTTCTAGTCAAATAATTAATAATAATAATCAGATGATTTGTATAGCGCCGTTTTTACCAGTTCCAGTCTGAAGATGGCTTTATTTTATTGAAGAAATTCACCTGTAAATTGCTTAGCTAGGCTAGCCGGTTAGTACTTACCTAAAGTCATTAAATAAATAAAATAAAAAAATCCACGCATCGGTGCGCAAATGCGTCCACAGCTCGCAACACTGTAAATAACCAAAGTGTACATAAAAAATTAAAAGTTAATATTTATTAAAAGCTTCTTACGCTTTTTAAGGTAATTTTATAGATATTTTGAGTTATTTTATGAATACTTTCCAGTCCTAAAAATTATAAGTATCTCAATAAATACCAACTCTTCTTGTGCCACCAATCTTCTAATAAATGTAACATCAATAGAAAAGGAGCAACAAATAACCATGTAAAACTATCATCTCTATAAATAAATTTTCTAATATAACTGTGTTCATCTGAAGCGACCTGCCAGGTAAGTATGTTTTTCTGTATCTGTTTGTACATAATTAGTTAAGAAATATTTGTACAGCGCCCTTGAGGTGATTTTTCACAAAAAACGGCGCTATATCATCCAATTATTATTATTATTATTAACAAGCTAAAACCGGTTATGGTAAAATAAAAATAAAGTGGAATTAAGTTTTATGCGTGTTTTATTATATTATTATAATGGAATTCCACCATGTATTGTCAGTTTCAAAAATAGAAATATTGTTCTATGTTCGTGTAAGTTGAACGACCCATATTTGGCATATTTAATACCAAAAATTTTATACCATTGTGAATTTCCATTTCCTGTACATATTACTCCTTCGACGACATCAGTATTTACAGACACTTTCAGTTTCGGGTCTTCGGAGTGTACATATTCTATTTTCTTGCACATTTTGCACTAAACATAATGGCTTAGAAAATCATTTTGTCGTTCCTTTACAAATTTTAAATCGAAAATGTGCAGTTTTCGTGTTCGTAGTTCGGCTCGCATGTCTACCATATACGCAGCCTTAGATGTAGAACAACATTTATTATAGGTTGTTAGATGTTCGCAAATGTATCGAGATGATTTGTATACCGCCGTTTTTGTGAAAAATCAAAGTCGGTAAAATCACCCCAAGGGCGCATATGTCGGTATGTCGGTAACCTACATGCGAGGTCTGTTCAAAAGCAAAGGTGAATTTTGAATTTTCGCGGGCTGTGTACATTCGATTATCTATTTTTTTTGTTATGTTGGTACACATATGTTTATCGTATGTTAGCATTATCAACCATTTTGGATTAGTGGTTTGTTTTTGACAATTGGAAAGGTTAGTCACGTTTATGTGTTCTTCGTTTTTTTACTTTTGAAAAATATAGTATTCCATTGGGATCATTGGGCCTTGGTTTCGACGTCATAACCATATACCCACGTTTCATCACCAGTTATGACCCTTTTGAGAAAATTTGGATCGTCGTTGACGTCATTCAACAACTCCTCAGATACCTAAATAATGAAATATAAAATTAATTTTATATTTAAAATATGAAAATAAGCATTATGGTGGACTTTAAATTAAATTAAAAACGACCAATTTACGATGGAACACAAATATGCTATACAGAATTTAAAATATCGACCCGAAAAATACTTTTTTTTTTTAATGTTTAATTTTTATTTATGTAATCATACTAACATAGCAAATGAGATATATCTTTTAAAAGGTATGATAAACCCACAAATAATTTTCTAAGCCGTTTGTAAAATTGTTTTTTTTCATGGCACATACTTAAAAAATTAAAACAAAAATAAATAAAATACTTCTCATCCGTACTAGATATTTACTAAACCTTTAATTAAAAAACATAGATCATTCCGTTTGGATGGGTATTTTGGCCTCCAATCCAAAATTCAGTTTTGTATGAAACAGGCACCGCAGCCGTTCCCCTTCAATCTTAGCACTCTAGCTCACTCAAAAGTCACGAGCTGATAGTAACCCCGTAGCGAAGGCTAAGCGGGTACAAATCCCAATTAAATGAAGAAAAAAAATCTTTTTCCAAATGCAGTGTTCGTTTATTGGATTTGGATTGGTTAGTAATTCGAATGTTTTGTAATGGTGAAAGTTGTTGAATAAGTCAAATACTTTTAGAATAAACTAGTATTCAACTTATAATCTAATATAATATAAGCTTAGCTAATTTAAACAATATGAATAATAAATACTCTTTGGAATCGAGGCTATAGTCTATAGACACACGTCTATATATGCAATATATAGACGCGTGAAACGTTTTTCTGTTTCATGCGTCTATCATCAAACGTCCACTCGTAATGCGGACATGCCGACAACTAACACCTCGCTAGTCGCTATGACAGTATGGGTGGAGTCTCCCCCCCGCCTCACGCTCCCTTGATAGATGATAGAAAGAGACACACGACTGCCAATGAAATTCTGAAATCGCAGGAACACGAGCGAATGCGTTCGTCTTAATATACTTATTCAAAATTATTCACAAAAAAATCATTGTCCCGGATGTGTAGATTGTACAATGATATAGAATGTGCGATATAGACATCTCTATTAACAGCCTCGCGTATTTTAAAAAGCAAATCAGCCATCTTCTTTCATGTCATGGAAAATAATGGTGTTTTTTAGAAATATTTTAACTTGCTTTATTTTTTTCTTCTCTTTCTATATCATATATATATTTTATACCATATGGTGTTATTAGAAATGTTATAACATGTTTTATTGTTTTCTTCTCTTTCTATATCATATATATATTTTATACCATATGGTGTTATTAGAAATGTTATAACATGTTTTATTGTTTTCTTCTCTTTCTATATCATATATATATATTATATATCATATGGTGTTATTAGAAATGTTTTATTGTTTTCTTTTCTTTCTATATCATATACATATTTTATACCATATGATGTTATTAGAAATGTTTTAACATGTTTTATTGATTTCGTCTCTTTCTATATCATATATATATTTTATACTATATGGTGTTATTAGAAATGTTATAACATGTTTTATTGTTTTCTTCTCTTTCTATATCATATATATATATATATATATATATATAGAGATCCCCTCTCGTACTATGTTGATCAGACGCGACGGTACGCCAGGAATTTGTTGATCCCATGGAATTTGTTGATCCACCCTAATTTGTTGATCCAATACCAAAGCAGGCATATAAACGTTGATCCAAAAGATCAACTTTCGTCACATAGATTTTGCTGTAAACCACGCCCATTTTTCCATCACATATACATTTTACACTTTTCCCTTTGTTGATCCGATTTGAATGAACCAATGAGGACGCTTTGTTTATCGAAGGCGTGCACGTGGTCCTTCACCGTGCTCATTTGTTGATACGATTTAAATCAGAGTGCTTTGCTTATCAACTGGTATATCTGGTTCTTAGCGAGTATGGGTACCGCCGCCCCGGAACGATTCGTTGGATAACACTACCTCGACGATTTTTTTGCAAATACCGCACAAGAGTCCCAACTGCTTCTAACTTGGGAGATTCAATTTCGGAGGCAGGTGTAGGCACCGCCACCCAGGAACCATTTAATGGATAACCAACACCTCTGCCATAAATCACATCAAGTGGTTCGCTATGTTTGGTGACTTAGCAGGGTGCCCAGGTTCATCCGGGTGAGATTTGTACATGTCTTAACAGTAGAGTATGTATGAAATGATGTATGATTTTTCTATGTGAATACCGCACAAGAGTCCCAATCGCACAAGAGTCCCAACCGCACAAGAGTCCCAACTGCTTTCAACCTAGGACTTTTAATTTGAAAGGCGGGTGTAGGTACCGCCGCCCCAGGATTTAATGGATAAGCAACACTTCTACCATAGGTCACCCCAAGTCGTTTGTAAAGTTTGGTGACTTAGCAGGGGTGTCCGGGTCCATGGGGGGTTAAGTTTGTGCACGTCTTAACAGTAGAGTTTGTATGAAATGATATATGATTTTCCAATGAGAATTCCGCACAAAAGCCCCAACTGCACAAGAGTCCTAACTGCACAAGAGTCCCAACTGCTTTCATCCTGGGAAATTAAATTTGAAAGGCGGGTGTAGGTACCGCTGCCACGGGATTTAATGGATAAGCATCACCTATATCATAGATCACCCCAAGTCGTTTGCTAAGTTTGGTGACTTAGCAGGGGTGTCCGGGTCCGTGGGGGGTTAAGTTTGTGCAAGTCTTAACAGTAGAATTTGTACGAAATGATGTATGATTTTTCTATGTGAATACCACACAAAAGTCCCAACTGCACAAGAGTCCCAACTGCACAAGAGTCCCAACTGCTTTTAACCTGGTAGATTTGATTAGGGAGGCAGGTGTAGGTACCGCTGCCCCGGGAATCATTTAATGGATAACCAACACCTCTGCCATAAATCACATCAAGTGGTTCGCTATGTTTGGTGCCTTAGCAGGGGTGCTCGGGTTCATGGGGGGTTAAGTTTGTGCACGTCTTAACAGTAGAGTTTGTATGAAATGATATATGGTTTTCCAATGAGAATTCCGCACAAAAGTCCCAACTGCACAAGAGTCCCAACTGCTTTAAACCTGGTAGATTCGATCTAGGAGGCAGGTGTAGGTACCGCTGCTAAGGGAACCATTTAATGGATAACCACACCTCTGTCATAGGTCTCACCAAGTGGTTAGATTCGTTTGGTGAATTAGCAGGGGTTCATGGGGGTTAAGTTTGTGCACGTCTTAACAGTAGAGTTTGTATGAAATGATATTTGATTTTTCTATGAGAATTCCGCACAAAAGTCCCAATTGCACAAGAGTCCCAACCGCACAAGAGTCCCAACCGCACAAGAGTCCCAACTGCTTTCAACCTGGTAGATTCGATCTAGGAGGTAGGTGTAGGTACCGCTGCCCAGGGAACCATTTGATGGATAACCAACACCTCTGTCATAGGTCTTACCAAGTGGTTAGATTCGTTTGGTGGATTAGCAGGGGTGTCCGGGTTCATGGAGGTGAGATTTGTCCAGGTGTTAATAGTAGAGTTTGCATGAAATGATATATGATTTTTCTATGAGAATTCCGCATAAAAGTGCCAACTGCACAAGAGTCCCAACTCCCTTCAACCTGGGAGATTCAATTTGATCGTTTTTAATTTAATTTAAAGTCCACCATAATGCTTATTTTGAAAAAATATATTTTTTAATATTATATTTCAGAGTATTTTAAGTAGATGGGCCAAAACTTTTTTTAAATCACCGCTAGCCCCCAAATAATTGTTAAAGGTGCATCTAAAAACGCAAAAAATCAATTTGTTTAAGGGCCTCTATTTCATAACGTAATAGAAAAATGGATAAATTACTTTTAATACGATATAGATATACATACTAGATATTTACTTTACTTTTTGATTAAAAAAATATCATTAGTCTTAGGTGAGTATTTTGGCCTCAAATCCAAAATTAAATTTTGTTTGAAACAGGCCGCGCAGCCGTTCCTCTTAACAATCAAGTATGTATGAAATGCTGTATGATTTTTCTATGCGTATACTGCACAAGAGTCCCAACTGTTTGCAACTTAGGAAATTGAATTTAGGAGACGGGTGTAGGTACCGCCACCCCTGGGAATCATTTAATGGATAACCAACACCTCTGCTATAAGTCACTCCAAGTGATTCGCTAATTTTGGTGATTTCGCAAGGGTGCTCAAGTTTATGGGGTGAGGTTTGGCCTCCCCAACCAGACTCTTTCGACCCATCATTGCCTAGTACCAGTGACAGTGGGATGGATGGATTCATACGTCACTCCTGGACGCACTGACCCCCAGATTCGTACTCACCCCTCATACCTTTTTCTTGCCCTGAATTTCCTTCCTTTCCCTTAAAATACCTTCCACACAGCATCCCCAAATATGATATTGGCCTTGCATATATGTGGACTTAAAGTAAAAAAAATCTGGAGCCAGTATATATGTTGTGTTAATTGACTAAATTGTAAAATAACACAAATTAATCAAATGAAATTGCTTAAATGGCTTTTGCCGTGTTTGACCAGATATGAATAGCCAGGTACTTCCTCGCCTTCCTCTACCCATCAGCCTCACAACATACCCCATTTTGGGGTACAAAAGTCTTACTTTGCTCGAGCGGTGCTCACATGAATAAAAGTGAGTTAGGTACGCTATAATTTGTTTTCATTATTTAACCGTTCAAAATATATTTTAAAAAATAAGTTTAAAAAAAATGATTATTAAATAATGTTGGCGATAAACCGTTTTACTAAAATTTATAATAGAAAAAAACGTGGAAAAATATTTAAAAAGAAAAATTAATAAAATCGGCACAAGTTGAATTTGACCTGTAACCACCGTAATTAATCAATAATTTGGTGACCGACGTAACCGCTCACCTAGTTGTCTGGTGGTGGAAATTGCTAATTTTAGCTATTTATAGTGATTAATTGTTATTTTTGTGAAAAATCGTTTATTATAAATTTATTGTTTGAGGACTGTACGATATATGATTTTGTATAAAAATTGCTTGAAATGGCTTACGCCGTCTTTGGTGACCAGATCTGAAAAACCAGGTACTTCCCCATCTTCCTCTAACCAATCTCCTTCTCATCTCTTCTGCCATCAGCCGCACTACATACTCCAATTTAAATAATAATAAAAAAATTAATGTAATAAATTTTAACAAAATTGTTTTAAGTTTACCATATATAACTAACTAATCATCATGCCGTTTCTGCAGGGTTAGGCAGAGAGAAAAGACCGCCACACAATTCTGTCTTGGCACACACTCCTTGCTTCGTTCATATTCATACATCTTATACATACTCTTGTATTATTCAGATTGATATGGCCCGACTCAAGTATTTAGTCGTATCATTTAGTATCAATATTACGTCCAAGATGAACAATTAACTTCATCAATGAGGAGACAAATTAATTTGATCTCCTTTGAAGGCTTAATGTAATTTATTAGCTGAATGAAAAAAATATTAACAAATCTCAAATGAAACATTAAACAAAAAAATCACATCGTAATGACGGCGTGGAATAATACCTACTTACATAAAACTTAGATAATGCAAATTTGAACGGAAATTTTGAAAAATTTTGTTGCGGAAACAAAGGAACGGAATAATAATATGAACCTTTCTAATCACAAATATCTCTTATATTGAGTTAGGCTAGAAATAATCTAGTTTTAAATAAAATTCAAACTATGTTTTATCGGCGATATGAAACATATTTTTTACGCGAAAGAAACAATCTTCTAATGAGCGATTAATTGTACTATTTTCTCTTACATTAAAAAAAGCTTATAGTTTAACCCAATATAATACTAAAAAAAATAATTACGTAGGTATAGAAAAAATATGTTTCCTACTTACAACAATCCCATAACTTTTTTAACTCTTTTTATCAAAAGCATTCACTTGTGAATGGAGAGGAACTCACACTAATAAGTAGGTACCTTATTGGAATATAAATACCAAATAGAAATGAAATTTATAAAAATAAAAATAAGTTTCTTATGGTGACAATTTGTAATTCTAATAATTAATATTAATTGCACTAATTAATATAAATTCTAATTGTTAAGTGTTTTAGTGAATACAACATTTAATTCCTAACTTTTATTTTATTTATACCGTCCCCTTTATAGAATATTATAAAATATCTGAATTTTAACAATTTTCTACCACCTTACAAACTGTTCTTTCGTTGCTCAAGTTGACAAAAATGTGTATAGTTTGTTGTCTTTCCAACGCATACACACACTATTTGAAAGAAGAGAGACCTCATAATTATTGTATCGCTCCGCACCATCTCGCCCGCAACATGCGGGCGACTACCGTGGATTTTAGGGAATTCCCTTATAAGGGAGAGTTCAATTTCTGAACAACGGTTATTTGCTCAACGCCGAGAAACGCTGGCGGCTTGAATGTGGGACTGAGAGAATTCGTAGATTTGCGTTCTCTTTCCATGTGATGACCCCCCCCCCCCTTCTCCCCGCCCGGCCCAAACCACGTTCAAAATCTTCGTTGTACCTACATACATATTCATTTCTGGATCAACCTGTATCTAGAAACTGGGAATACATCAAACGGAGCAACGAAAGGAGAATAAATTAATAAAATATATATGATCAACTTGTATCTAGAAACTGAATACACATTCATTTTAGATCAACTTGTATCTAGAAACTGCGAATACATCAATCGGAGCAACGAAAGGAGAGTAAATGAATAAAAAATAAATTGAACGTATGCTCAAGGAGAATAAATGAATAAAAAATAAATTGAACGTATGCTCAAGTCGGTGTTTGAAAATAGACTGTAAGATTAATTTGAAGAAACTCAAATTAGCTGATCTAACAGACAATGAAATCTCTGTACATTTATTTTATTTTATTTATTAAACTTAAAATAGTTCCACTTCATGCGGTCTAATATAAACTCATATATTTTTACGTATTGCTTATTTCCAATACTTAATGCATACATAAATTTTATATCCTACTCTCAATATTCTTAATTTAGGTACCTATTTTTTTTTTTAATTCAGTGTTTACTAAGCTATATACAAATTGATGCCTTTATAGGTACTGTAACAGTAAACAATTTTGTGTTTGGGATTTTTTTTTGTCTAATATCTTCTTTCTTTCTTGTATGGTATGTGTGGAAGTTTTTATTGTAATACAGTTTGTCTCTAAAGTAAGGTGGTTGTAAATTGTTAATATTCTATTTTTTATATTCTATAAAGGGGACGGTATTAGAAATTAAATGTTTTATTATTTAAAACAATTAATAATTAGAATTAATATAAATTAATACAATTAAAAGTTGACAGCGTAAGATAATTAAAAAGTTTTTATCTAATTCTCATCTATATTTGGTATTTATATACCAAGAAGTGTAAATTCGTCTCCATTTACATGCGAATGCTTTAGATACAATATAATAGTACAAAAAAGGTCATGGGATTGTTTTTAGTAGGAAACACATTTTTCTTATAACTACATAATTATATTTTTTAGTATTATCTTGGGTTAAACCATAAAATATTTTTTTAATATATGAGAAAATAGCACAATTACTCGCTCATTAGAAGATTTCGCGCAAAAAAAATTTTTTATATCGCCGATAAAACACAGTTTGACTAAAACTATATTATTTCTAACCTAGCTCATTGATCATGATTAGAAAGGTTCATATTATTATTCCGTTGATAAAGTTAATTTTTCATCTTTGAACGGAATATTTTTATTCCTTTGTAACTTATACGATTGTTAAAAACAATAAACACATATTTTTTAACAGAATAAATTATGCACAATAATACCACCTTATCATTTTGAGTAAGAGAAATTGTTCTCA
>JAHDVE020008324.1:0-10681 GCA_022606495.2 Halesus radiatus
GACATATTTTTGTACATGCAGTTCAATTACCGAAAAAATTTTCAGGGATTGCCTAAATTATAGAGAATGTGGTGTAAAAAACAACTTAGATATGAAGCTAAATTCTCTTTTGGAGTTAGTGTGTTACCCCCCTTCGGAACAGGAGTGTTAAAGCAAACAAGTCCATTTTTTTTGCGCAAAACAACGTATACACCACTTTTTTTGGTTGAAGTTATTAATGTAAATTGAACAGTATTTTGTGCGAAAATATTTCTATTTCAACTTTCAATCTCAAAAAATTAGAAGTAGGTGAGATGAGGACTGGGATATTGCTGCTAATACAGAGAGGCTTAGATACAATCCTACTTCATGTGTCTAAGATCCCAGGGGCACTTCGTTTCTTCTAAATACAATGGAGAGGTTGATGGATATGCACATAAGGGATAGAGCACTGAGAAAGAAGGCCCTTCACGAATTACAATTTGCCTACCAACCAGGTCAGTCGATCGGCGCGGCACTGCGCAGGTTGACTTACTAACTGAAGCAAGCGCAGGCGACCGGGGAACTGGTGGTAGGACTTTTTCTGGATATAGAGGGAGCATTCAACTGCGCCACTATCAAATCCATTAATAAAGCAGCAGAAAGGCACGGACTCGACAAAACCATCAGAAGGTGGCTGAATAACATGCTCTTAGGCCTGAAACTTACATTGACAAGGGGTGAGATGACATTAGAGTACTGGTGATGCCAGATGTCCACAGGGGGGGTTCTTATTACTCTCGCGGTGGAGTCTATTGGTCGACCCAAAATGCATGGAATGATAAAAATGCCACATTCATAAAAATTTGGTCATACATTCATATTGGCAGTAGAAACGAAAGTTCGCCTAAATTAAAGTGGTGAAACACCACTCTAGGGGGAGGGGGAGGGGGGAATTTTTTTAAAACACGTTTCACAGCTAGGTCGAGTGAGGTATCGTTTACTATGGTTTCATCAGTGCTGAATCTAATGACATCACTCCCAAATCGATATTATTAATATTCGGTAAGATACGACAGGTTTTTAACAACGTAACAATTCAAGCAAAAAATATTTTATTGTGATGAAATGACCTAGTCCAATAATTTTTATCATCATATATTTTTCTTAGATCAAAGAGGGTAGTTCTAATTTTTTCATTTATTGTATTTAATGAACGCCTTATGATAAATTCAATTTTCGACCTCGTCAGACCTCTGAATCTTTGTAAAGAATCTGCAAAATATTCGACCTTTGGTCAGTCTTTGTCAATTATGATGTATGACCAAAGTTTCATGAATGTAGCAATTTTGTCAATTATAAAACCTTATTTTACCTGTACTTTGTGCCTATGGTCTGAGTGTTAACGGGAGTTATGCAAACCGTCTTCGTATCAACAAATAAAATAAATAACTTTCAATTCATAAAACAGAAATATATTTATTTTTATAAACAATAATTATTAGCCTGAAACACTCATCCAAATTGAAAAAACCTTCCGAGAAAAGATAAATGTCGCCGACAGGACTCGAACCTGCACCCTTCTGATTGCCGGTCAGATGCTCTACCGTTGAGCTACGTCGTCGACAGGTTCGAGTCCTGTCGGCGACATTTATCTTTCCTCGGAAGGTTTTTTTCAATTTGGATGAGTGTTTCAGGCTAATAATTATTGTTTATAAAAATAATTGTTACCCTTTGCGCTATGCACAAAAATCTTGTCTTAAAAACTTTAGTTTATCAATTAAGAAATATATTTGTTTACCTGAAGTAGTAGAAACACTCAAACGGTGAGCAAGAGGTACGGAGTAATGAAATTTAGGTAGTTATTTCTGTCTCAAATTTCTAGGTCAACATGACTTTTTTTTCTTTTTTTTTATATGAATACCGCACAAGAGTCCCAACTGCTCCCAACCGTCTGGAGCCTGTGAGACTATGGCATCCCCAATTGGGGAATGTTGTGAGGCTGAAGGTATTGGGGTGGGGAAGGATAAGGAAAATAAGAAGGTGGGGAAATACCTGGCTATTCAGATCTGGTTACCAAACACGGCTAAAGGCCACTTCAAGCAACGTTTCAATTCTGAATGGTGGTCTTTCACCAGGGTGATACTGAGAGTATCTTCCACTCTGGAACGTGCGCAAATATACTATACATTGTTTTTTAAATTAATTAATTGTGAAACAGCACAAATTAATTAAATAAAATTTACTTGCGCACGCCGGGATTTGAACCTGCGACCTTCGGATTCGTAATCGAGAGCCTTACCCTTACCTTTTTACCCTGTTTTCAGCTCATAATGTAAATTCCACCATGAGCTACAGAGCTGTGAAAATAAAAAAATACTTACCCTTACTATAGGTGGACAAAGCAGGTAAACGAAAAATACTAATATGTCCAGTGCACCAAATGTAGTTAATTTTTTGGACATAGTATAGAATGTGTTGTCCCTTTCCTTTAAGGAGTTAGTTTTAATCCCAAAGCCGCAAGATGCGATTACATCATTTGTGTATCTCGTGTAGAGATCCTTTACTTCCATCTCTTTAACATCATTTCCTGGAAAAACAATTAGAACAGAATTGTTAAAAAAAACATTAGAATAAAATAAAAATCTTAATTCATTTTATAAAAGAAAGTGTCATTATTTTCCAGCAAAAACTATTTTCATCTCGCTACGTTTTATCCATTATGAGCTATGGAGCTTTAAACAATCATTTGACTGTCAATAAAATAAGCAAGATGCCATATTGTTTAAGTAAAACTAATTTTACTGAAAAATAATATAAGTAATAAATTATCATGATTAATTCCATAAATGGTACCTTTTCCATCTAGGCTCTCGAGTTCTGTGTTTAAGTACTCCACAAGGTTGTCCACACACTCCTGCATAAAGGGCAGCATGGCTCGCATCTTGGAGCTGGTGAAGGCTGGACTCAGAGTGCTTCTCATTTCTCTCCACGTGTCTCCTGAAAATGGTATAAAACTTGATATTAGCAACAAGGTGAATTAGAATCATAAGAGAAAAAACCCCAGACTTAGGTTAGTGGTAGAACTGTAGTATGACTGAAGCACTACAGATGACAATACCGTATCTGCCATAGGCAGATGAATAACACTACAAAACCCCTAATTTTTTGGCCAAAATAAGCTCAGAAATGCAAAAAAAAACTTATCTTCATTATTGGCATCTATTAAAACAAGCCATATAAATTCATAAATATATACATATTGCATAAATATGTGCATAAATATTGTGTCAGACGTGTGGCAGAAAGGCGAACTGTAGGGGCAGCTGATCCCGATCTGAGGAGAGGGCTGGAGGGGAGGGAAACACAATCTATCGTTCCCTTTGCAAGAGGGGGGGGGCTCATTTCTTTCAAGAAACTCATAAAAAAAATATCTGTTTATCTCTTAATACATATACATATGTCCTCATAAAGACAACCTCGGCAAATCATAGATTGGCATCATCAAAAAGTCCATCAGTATTGCCATTTTTGCTTCACAAGTAAACCATTAGTGAAAAAAAAACTATTTTTTAAATCTCACAATAGCAGCAAAATTGTTTCACCTTTCATAGCAAACACCATCTTGGAAAGTATGGGGTCTGTTTCTTCATCAGTAAATTCAACGTGGTCAACGAAATGGTCAAAGTCTTTCACCATAATATTCCGGAGAAGCTCCGGATCCCTCACCAGAATGGTGGGCGTTAAGAAATTAAAGAATCCAACATACCTGAAAAAACAAAACACCCAATTTTTTAATAAACTTTCAGTCCAAGTAAAGAAACGACCAATGAAAATTTACAAACTCAAAGTTAAGGCTAAACGAAACGTAATACGCCCTCACAGTTTTTCCACGTAATACTTTAAATATTCAAATGAATTGTTTGTTGTCAGGTTTACACGCGGAATATGACATGGATTAAATTGTTATTGTAGATTTAAAGCTCAACTCCTTCAAGAAACTTCTAAAAATACAATATATTAGTGTAAAACTAACATATACAGTTTCTTAATATTTAAAAGCACTAAGTGCTAAAAATGTTTTTTTATAAAATATTTTAATTGTGAACGCGTATCACGTAAATGGTATTACATACCTGTCATCCGGAAATCTACCATATATATCTTGAAATAAATCCATAATATGCCGCTTCTGAAGATAAACCTTCAACATGCTTCCCACCGCCAAGTTGGGTTTATCATAGTTAAGATTCAGATTTTTGAAAAATTGATTCTTCCGCCAAAAATAATAAACGGCAACTCCCAGCAATGAAGCTACCAGCAGTGCCCAATCCGATAAACCGAAAGTCATCCTGAAGGTCTAAAAGAGGAGGAAAACACATTTAATTAATTTTTTTAAAGGACGTATGTTTGCACATGAAGTGATTTGGATATTTATTCATGTGGGTATAGTTATTTATTCAATTTGTACAAATATTTACAAAAATACAAAATTTTGATCTAATTCATTTTTATTCGGTGTATATATGCAATGTCAAAAACCCAGCAAATGCATTATAAGAGATAAAAAACTTTTTTTTTTGATCCACCGTATTTAGGAAGTACGTAGCTCTCCCCACAGGTGAATTGTCAAATAAGTTTCTCTGGCCTGCTCAATTGTACAAGAGGTTGCGATAACGTCCTCTAGCCAGAATCTCACTGTTAAGTATAAGAAAAAAATATTTTATTAGAGCAATACCTCCAGGTGTCTCTAAGGAATGGTAATTGGTCATAGCCTAATATAGATAGACGGGTATAGCCAAGGGTATCGTCCGTGAAGACACAAATAAAAATCTTTAAAATTTCTAGTGAACTCTTTCAATGCACAAAATGTGTGTTAGTTCGTGTGGGGCCCAAATGATAGAATTCCACTCCTTATTATTATTTTATTAATTTTTATTAATAATAATTAATTAATTTTATTAATATTTATTAATTTTATTAATATTAATTATTATTTTTATAATATAACTATTTGCTATAAATATGTTACACTATAGTCCTACAAATAGAATCCGGAATTTTTCACAGTACTGCAGTTTCCTGACAACGTTAAAATATGATTTATACATTATTATTACAACAGTAATTTCTGACAGTGTAGAAAATAATGTTAGGAATAACAATTTTAAAATGCATGTATTCTACTAAGATTTAAAGAAATTCTACACTTTTAAATTTACTGGCAAGTTCAAGCAAAAAATATATACAAAATGATTTTGATTGATTTATGTTATGAACGAGTTGGTTGGTAGAAATGGTATCAATATATAACATGTACTCGTATATATATAATACAATATACAATATACCTATATTATGTAAATTGAGGGGTAAATAAATAAATAATATCTAAAAAATTAAACCACTAGAAACAATGTTTTAAATTAATTTATTCCAAAGCTAAAAGAATGAAAAAACCAAACTTGCGTGTAAAAATTTGTATTTTATATTTCATGGGAAAATGGCACATCAGTCCGATGTATTCATATGTAATTTTGGATCAAATTTGCCTACATAGACAACAAAAGAGTTGGGTTCTTGTTATAACGTAGAAACTCGAATGTTTTGGGCGATTGTGTAGAGGGGTAGATCGTACGCGTTGGGCTAACGTTGGCTCGAGTTTGGCTATATAAACATTTAAAAGTATCATCTTGAATATCACCAATGCTTGTAAAGTAGGTTTTTAAACCCATGATGAACCTCATTACTTTGTTGGAATATCAACCTCTTCTTCTTCGGACAGTTCTTCAGCAGAAAAGTCTGCTGGTGTTAAATGACTGTCAACAATGTCATCAACTTCCACCAAGTCTGATGTCATAACATTGGAGTCAAGGTTTACATAATCCTTCAGGGGTTGGTCTGAAATTCTTTCCCATTTATTCACTTTTTAATAATGTTCCCTTTCTTTCGCACTGACAATGCTCTCCTTTGGTTTAGACATTATGTGTTTGAAAGAATGAGGACGTAAAAATGAATAATAATCTAACCGAAAGTAATATGAAATATGTCCCTCGCCGACCAATCACCGTGCGTCGTTCTAAAGATACGGAGTTCGCCCACCAATCACCGTACGCCGTTCTAAAGACACGGAGTTTTCCCTCCAATCGCCTCACGCCGTTCGAATGTCACGACTCAATCATTGTCAAGTGCGCGTAACTCGCATATTTTGAATATTTCGGACATAAATCGCGGGAAAGAAAAACAAAAATGCGGGTATTAAATGTACTGAAATACCTCGGAACTGAAAAAAATACACGCAATTGGCGGGAAAACGTGAATTCCGGACACATAAATACGGGGTTATGCTGTATTTTTATTTACGTAAAGTAAAAAATGAAGTGCATTTTTTTGGAAATATTTTTTATTTATTTTTATGAACTTGACAGTATTTGTGTTTTTTTTTTAATAATGTGTTTTTCTACTGAGTCCCAGTAAGAAATAATTACCGGAACAACTGTAAGCTCCAAATATTACAAGGACTAACTACAATGTTTATGAGACAATCTAAGGAGAAAGAGACCAGAATGGCACCATGCGACTTCTGGCTCTTCCCAAAAATAAAAACAATACTAAAAGGAAAACGTATTGACACCACTCCCGAAATTGAGAGGGTTACGGTGGAGTATCTGGAGGCCTTTGAGGCGTTGGGATAAGTGCATCGCTACCCAAGGAGCCTACTTTGAAGAAAATTAATTCAATTTTTATGTTTTTATTACTTTCCTTATACTCTGTTCATAATAAAATTATTCACAATATAAATTGATCACACCTAGTACATCTCTTGAAAAAATATATAAAATTTTATCTTGCCCGTTGCACAATATACTTTTTCTTAATCACTTTGAATAAGTAACGTAATACACACTTTGCACAGAGAACAGAAATAGTCTTAATTTTGGGTTTAATCAATTTATAAGTTAGTTAGCAATAATACGACAGTATAAGAATTTAAAACAACACTTGTAATTTCGGTCATAAAACATATATCTCACTTAATTCACGTCACTCTGAATGGTCAATCAATCACCAAAGGATTCTTGTGTCAGCCCCTGGCAAAGGATTACCGTCGCTCTGAATTCACAGCCCATCAATCAACCACCAAAGGGTTCTTGGGTCAGTCCTGGGAGAGGTTTAACCTCGCTCTGCATTCACCGCCCATCAATAAACCACAGGTTCTTGGGTCAGTCCTGGCAGAGATGGGTGAAAAGGGGTGCCGTCGCTCTGGATTCACCGCCCATTAATCAACCATAGAGGGTTCTTGGTTCAGTCCTGGCAGAGGTGGTTGGAGAGGCGCGTTAGGCGCCGGGAAACAAATTGCTCTCTCGAGTTAAAACATGACCTTTTATAGGTCATCACAGCTGTGACATCCCCTCCACGGGGTCACATCTCTAACCCTGAGCGTCGGTGGTGAAAAGGTAACCAATCGCATCCTTCGTCCTAATTAGTAAGAGACGAAGCGATGCGGGAGTGAGAAAGTATTCGAGATCGATGAGCAATGATCAATACGCACGGAAATATGCATATTACTAAAATGGTTTTGTTGCACTACAGTGTTTAAACTATAAAAACCGTTGCTAAATGGCAATTCCGGCACACAGTGGGCACAAGTCTTGCGTACCCGATAAGCAACTCCGGCGAACCAAAGGTTAAGTAAACCAAGAAATATGAGGATTTAATTTTTTCCGTGTTTGTGAAAATAACAAGAAAATAAGACTCTCCGGTAAAGGAAATACTTAAATCCATACTTACATGGAAGCAGCGCAATATTGAATAAAACTTACAATAGTTCACTGTCTCTACCCAAACTTGTTTGACACAGTTATATTCACATCCAATCCCGAATGACTTGTTCACAGACTGGAGAGCTGTGCTTAGTGACAATAACATCTGAAATAGTTAACAGGGTGCATCAAAAACATTGAGCAATGAAAAATATAATCTTTTCTGAAATTTATTCTTTCAATAATTTCTTTGACATATTTATATCGGTAAAATTTTTCCAAACCTTGCCATATGAAGTCCAGTTTTTTTCTAAATTTATGTGATTATTGTAATTATGTTGCATATTTATCTTTCTTTAAATACAGTTGTTGGCTGGCACCCATGTTGCGACAGTGAAAGCATATTGAAAACCTTTTTTGAAATCTGAATACCACACAAGAGTCCCAACTGCTCCCGACTGTCTGGATCCAGTGGGACGACGGCGAATGTCGTGAGGTTGAAGGGAGGGGGGAAGGGAAGGAAATGGGAAAGAAGAAGGTTGCTTTACTATTCATATCTGGTCACCAGACATGACTACAGACATTTCAAGCAATGTTTTGATTCTGAAAGGTGGTTCAGAGAGAATCTACCGCCCAAAAATGTATTTCGTGTTATTTGGGTTGCGCGGTTTTGCTACGACGTGATGACATATTTCATAATCGAAAAGTCCACACTACGGGCGTGATATAATAACCTAAAATGCTAAATAAATATTTCTCTGCTGAATTTACATATTTAAATCAAAAGGAAAGTTATATTCCTTTGCCAAGGCGTTTAAATAGAAAAAAAAACTGGAATGATGTCAACAATATTTTAATTGGAATGATGTAAAGAATCTTCAAGCAGTGATATTTTTTCTGATAAAATACTCGGCTTTTTAATTGGAATAAGTTATTTCTGACCACACTGTGTTTGCGAACTTGGTCCATTTATATCAGTGATACACAAACTTTTTTAATGGTAGTGCCAATTTTCCAATTGTCCAATTGCACATATTACTTCGGAGATATTATGTTGTCATTTGCTTCCACCGAAAACAAAGGCCAATGCACGTAATATGGAGATTTGATTCAATAATATACCATAATAACCACAGGGTCGACCCAATGCTGGCACAATCGGAGTAGTCCGCTCCAGGCGGTCGATTGCCAAGGCGCTGAGAGAAGTTACCTTTTTTTAAATTTATTTATTTAAATTAAAAGGTTCGACTGTTTATAATATTATATTATTCCCAATGAGCTAGAAAAAACTCATTCCATTCGACGCCCAGCGCCTGGTTTGCCCGGTACTAAAAAAGCCATGGCATCGAAAGTTTCGACCATCCCGTCGCCTTTTCCTAAAGTTGGTAGGCTTGACTTTAGGAAAGGACGACAGGACATAGGTCGTGTGGTAGGCCTTTTAGTTTGTTTCACTTCGTTATTTCATAATTCTAAATATTACGCTGCGTATTTAACAGAACAAAACAACTTTGGCCTATTCAGTCATCTATTAGTATATGGTGGGTATACTGATAAAAAACGTTAACTCTAAAATGGCTGTTTTGAGAAATCAATCATTTGAGTTTTGTACCAACTTTAAACTTGTTTATCAAAATCAATAATATTATTATAATGCAAAATCGATTGAACTTTTTTTCCACTATAAAAATATTCGCTTTGATTCTTTGAACAAAAAATTATGATTTGTACCGTTTTGTCGGATTAAAGCACCCGTTTAACTGATTTATTGGAAAATTTACGTTTAAAATTATGGACATTTTTTCATTTTGCACGACTTAGTTTGTGCGTCTTGTAGATTTTGAAAAGGGGCGGCAAAAATTTACTTGCGCTAGGCTCCGTTTGGCTCAGGGCCTGAATACCTGCACTCCAAGTGAGTGATACATAACCTTTTTAACAGTATCACCAATTATTTATCCATTATTCAATTGATCAAGGGCCCGCAAGGGGTATAATGAGCCCTCTGCATGATGGGGCCGTCAAAAACGTCAAAAATTGTCCAATGATACGAAATTAAGCCCTAAATCGCTCTAAGTGGCCTAGAAACGTCAAAAAACGTCAAAAACGTCAAAAACGTCAAAAATTGTCCTATGATACCAAATTAAGCCCTGAATCGCTCTAAGTGGCCTAGAAACGTCAAAAAACGTCAAAAACGTCAAAAACGTCAAAAATTGTCCAATGATACCAAATTAAGCCCTGAATCGCTCTAAGTGGCCTAGAAACGTCAAAAAACGTCAAAAACGTCAAAAACGTCAAAAACGTCAAAAAACGTCAAAAACGTCAAAAACGTCAAAAATTGTCCAATGATACCAAATTAAGCCCTGAATCGCTCTAAGTGGCCTAGAAACGTCAAAAAACGTCAAAAACGTCAAAAAACGTCAAAAAACGTCAAAAAACGTCAAAAAACGTCAAAAACGTCAAAAATTGTCCAATGATACCTAATTAATCCTCAAATCGCTCTAAGTGGCCTAGAAAACGTCAAAAAACGTCAAAAAACGTCAAAAAACGTCAAAAATTGTCCTATGATACCAAATTAAGCCCTAAATCGCTCTAAGTGGCCTAGAAACGTCAAAAAACGTCAAAAACGTCAAAAGGTCAAAAATTGTCCAATGATACCAAATTAAGCCCTGAATCGCTCTAAGTGGCCTAGAAACGTCAAAAAACGTCAAAAACGTCAAAAACGTCAAAATTGTCCAATGATACCAAATTAAGCCCTGAATCGTTTTAGGTGGCCTAGAAACGTCAAAAAACGTCAAAAACGTCAAAAACGTCAAAAATTGTCCAATGATACCAAATTAAGCCCTGAATCGCTCTAAGTGGCCTAGAAACGTCAAAAAACGTCAAAAACGTCAAAAACGTCAAAATTGTCCAATGATACCAAATTAAGCCCTGAATCGCTCTAAGTGGCCTAGAAACGTCAAAAA
>JAHDVE020008325.1:0-51101 GCA_022606495.2 Halesus radiatus
AAGTCGAAGGACTGAAGAAACAGTTGGGCGAGTCTCACGCAACTTCAGAAACGTTGAAGAACGACCTCGAAAGAGTACGAGCAGAGAATGTGAAGCTGAACAAGGAATTGGAGGACATCCAGGGACAGATGAGCCAAGACTCAGAAGCCACAGCAGTCGTCACTAAGAGTCTGAAAGAGGAAGTCGAAGGACTGAAGAAACAGTTGGGCGAGTCTCACGCAACTTCAGAAACGTTGAAGAACGACCTCGAAAGAGTACGAGCAGAGAATGTGAAGCTGAACAAGGAATTGGAGGACATCCAGGGACAGATGAGCCAAGACTCAGAAGCCACCGCAGTCGTCACTAAGAGTCTGAAAGAGGAAGTCGAAGGACTGAAGAAACAGTTGGGCGAGTCTCACGCAACTTCAGAAACGTTGTAGAACGACCTCGAAAGAGTACGAGCAGAGAATGTGAAGCTGAACAAGGAATTGGAGGACATCCAGGGACAGATGAGCCAAGACTCAGAAGCCACCGCAGTCGTCACTAAGAGTCTGAAAGAGGAAGTCGAAGGACTGAAGAAACAGTTGGGCGAGTCTCACGCAACTTCAGAAACGTTGAAGAACGACCTCGAAAGAGTACGAGCAGAGAATGTGAAGCTGAACAAGGAATTGGAGGACATCCAGGGACAGATGAGCCAAGACTCAGAAGCCACCGCAGTCGTCACTAAGAGTCTGAAAGAGGAAGTCGAAGGACTGAAGAAACAGTTGGGCGAGTCTCACGCAAATCTCAGAAACGTTGAAGAACGACCCGGAAAGAGTACGGAAAGCAGAGAATGTGAAGCTGAACAAGGAATTGGAGGACATCCAGGGACAGATGAGCCAAGACTCAGAAGCCACCGCAGTCGTCACTAAGAGTCTGAAAGAGGAAGTCGAAGGACTGAAGAAACAGTTGGGCGAGTCTCACGCAACTTCAGAAACGTTGAAGAACGACCTCGAAAGAGTACGAGAAGAGAATGTGAAGCTGAACAAGGAATTGGAGGACATCCAGGGACAGATGAGCCAAGACTCAGAAGCCACCGCAGTCGTCACTAAGAGTCTGAAAGAGGAAGTCGAAGGACTGAAGAAACAGTTGGGCGAGTCTCACGCAACTTCAGAAACGTTGAAGAACGACCTCGGAAAGAGTACGAGCAGAGAATGTGAAGCCCAAGGAATTGGAGGACATCCAGGGACAGATGAGCAAGACTCAGAAGCCACCGCAGTCGTCACTAAGAGTCTGAAAGAGGAAGTCGAAGGACTGAAGAAACAGTTGGGCGAGTCTCACGCAACTTCAGAAACGTTGAAGAACGACCTCGAAAGAGTACGAGCAGAGAATACTCAGTTTTTATCCTCTATTTCTGAAGTTTTGACTTCTTCATAACTTTAATTTTCTACCTTAAGTTTCGCTATCTCTCATTTGCTCAAATAATTTTCCTCCCTCAAAGTTTAGTGTTTTGTTACTCAAACCTCTTCAACTGAATTTAAAGCCTCTGTCTCAATTCTTTAAAATTCCCTCCGATCAACAATATTTTAACTATAAACCAATGTGGTGGCTTTATCCATCCAACTTTCCTCGAGTCTTAAATCTTATTCTTAGTTATCTGATTCTTCTCAGAAGCAAATATAATTATTGCAGGCATAACTCTTAGCTCTTACTTCAAGTCACCCCTAATAAATTCCTTCAACCGACTTCACATTGTTGTAATAATCTAGCCCACTTCCTAGAATTAATCCAGTTGTCCTCTAAGTGCTTACACCTCTCTCTCCATAATAGCATGTTCCAAACACTCCGCATCCCTATATTTAAAATACGTTTAATGATCATTTGAGCCCAACTAAATCCAACACATCTGTTATTAGTCGTAAGAGCTCGTCTAATCTGCTTAGGACCATTTAGGAGCTGAACTCCATTATCAAATAAAAAGATAATTTCATCAGTCGATTGGATGAAGAAGCTTTCCTGCTCAACGAAGATTTATAGAAGAAAGACCAATAAATAGAATATCTCAACAACAAATTATTAGGTTTTAGTGTCTAAAAGATATAAGTTCAATCTCAAACAGCAAATTAATTACCAAATTTTCAGAATTCATTTTGCCAGACCGACCACGACTTCGAATAACAAATAAATAGACTGCAGTCAACCCTCAATACCTCTGAATCCAACTACCTGGCAAAGACTTCCTAACTCAAGGATACTATAACTCATCTTGAAAAATAGAAGGTACGCCTCACTCAGGAGCTAACAGAGATATTAAACAATGGCCAATCTATCCTTAATAACCAGATATCTGAGACAATAAAAGCAGATAAGGATCTTCAAGATCTTACCAAAGCCAACTAATAATTGCAAAAATAGTTAATAGAAGCTCATTAACTTATTTCCAGCCATTAAAAACAATTGAGCATCTCAATAACCCAAATCGAAAATATAATGCGATAACTTGAAACAAAATCTATCGAATGCGAAGACCATCGAGAAAGCATCAGACTTCTCCGGTCTCAGCTTTAAAACATCCATAATCAAGAACAGGAACTCAAAGCAGCATTTCGAAAACTGGAGGCTCAACTGAAAGAATCTGAGATATAGCTGCAAAGGATAAAATCCGAAGAAAGTTATGAAAAGGATAGACTCAAAAACTAGTTGGCTGCCATGGAAAGAAATGGTGTTTTGCTGCAAAAAGAAATAGATAGTTCCAGATAAAGGCTTATTATTGAAGACCGGAGAGTCTTTCGAAAAAAAACTGAATCAAAAGATGGCATCGATAATGATAATAACCTGGAGACTGTTGAATCTGCCTCAGTAGATTCAGGGATCCGAAACATAAACTCGACCATAAAAATTGAACAACTTGAAGCTGAACTCAAGAAGAAGGAGGATACATTATGTACGTTCAAATATATCTTGTAATAGGTTGATAAATAGCCACTGAAATACCAGCAACAGAGACTAACGATGCTACTGGAAAGTGCATAACTAAAATAAAAAGTAAACCACCAAAATAAAATGTATATATATATTTAATTGTTTTTAAAATATGGTTAGTATCGTGACTATGAGAAGTTACTTCATGAAAATAACTACTTGAAAAAGGTGATTGAAAAGATCACACAAAGCGAAGAACTCTGGTCGAACTTCAATGAGTAGGAATAAGTAGAGTTTATAGAAAAAGGTTAGGAGACGAAGATAAATAATAGTTAATCAGCCCAAAAGGAGAATATCGTCAAATAACAATGCACTATCTTTTGAGAGTTTAATATATATATATAAATATGTATCCATTATTTTATATGATATTATTAATGATGCAGCAGTCTTAGGATTTAGGAAAATATATATATATTATACAGATATTATAGATGAAATTATGCAGATATACATTCGAGGTATGAGATAATTCTTCTCTATTTATTTACTATTCTATTCTTTTCTTCCGGGAATACTTTAAGTGCTACTCCTAAAATTTACTATCCAATGCAGTCTAACCCTGTTCATACATCATCTCTCACTTCAAAGCCTAATTAATTGTCCATTTTACTTTGGTATATTATAATTTTAAGGAATAATTATAATATCAAATCCAATGAAAAAATCATATTAGTTACTATGTTTGTAAACCTATGTCATTTATATATGTCTAGATATATATATCTATTTATATCATTCAAAATTGATTAAGCATATAATTAAGTAGAATAGGATGTTTTTCTGTAAAGTTCTTTGTTCTCTGTCATATAGGAAGTAAAAAAAATCCATAAAATATTCATATATATATTTTTTCCAAATAGTTAATTTAAACTTTCTTCTCCATCTTTCCACTCTAGCAACAAATGAAGAAAAATAGCGTTATTAATATATCCTGCAGACATACTTTTTTCCCCAAAAATACATTCTATGTCAAGACTGACACTGCAACTTTCAGGTAATCCAGGGAATACTAATACTAATACGAAGTGCTTGGTCAGACCGCTTTTGAGAATGAAACAAATGCCTTTTACGAGGAGCTGGAAACGCTCCGAAAAATGCGAATCATCGAATCTCTTGGTAAATTTCACCCCTTGATTGAGAAGAAGAAGAAGCTTCAGCTATTTTACCAAAGTTTTTAGAAATTGACTTTTCACCTCTCAAACATTGAAAAAGCAGCTGAAGACTATTCGCTCCGATTGAAAAAAATAAATAAAGCATCGATTTTTAGTCGCGAAAAAACGATAATATCGACGAGGACAGCCCTCAGCAGCAAAAATCCGTTGTCTCTAAGTGAACCGAAGAAACAGTCAATGTTTCTGGAAGCGTACCAATAAAAGACGTTCAACGCTCGAGTGATAATATAGCTGAAGAAAATTGTGGAGCTTTGGTATGAAGTATTTTTTGAAGGCAACATCAAACGAATGTACAAAATCCTTATTCTCTTAGGTCTAGAATAATAATTCTAAGGGTTAATCTTCGATATTTCGGGATGGATTCACAATACTGAATCATATTTTTAGAATTAAAAGGAACTCAAATGCTGTTGATAAGTTTTGTTTTTCCGACTGCTTTAAATATGTAAGGATGTTTTTTATTTTTTTTATTAATAATATAATGTGTGAAAATATATTTTCTTCCGAAACCATCATAATAGAATATATAAAAAATTTGTTTATTGATTTATTTTGTATTCTATGGCTTTTATATTTTTCATCTATATATACATATATATTCATTTGCTGTTTAGTAAAATATATTGAATTATTCTAGGATGTTGCATATAATATGTAAGAATCTATCTATTCCTGCAAAAATAAATGGAAATATACATACAAAATATTATATATACACTATCAGAGTTCAGGGAAGTCTCCCAAAGATAAAATCGGCTTTTTCTTAGGATTGCCTTGCGTCACCTTATGATCCCTCTCTTCATCCCTCCTACTATACGGTTATTCATCATCTTCTCTCCTTTTTCTGTAAGGCTTCGCGCTAAATCCTTACCTTGACATTGGACCGTCTCGCCTCTCATCTGGCTTGGCTGTCGTCAAGTAGTATTGAGTTTTCTCTTCCAACTGATTTTGAGTATTCGTTAGTTCTTCTAGGGATTTGGGAGGTAATATCTTAAAGATATCGAATAACCTCACTACATCAATACTGTGTTCGAGTTGTCCTGAAGGTAAGTTATTTTTTGGGATGGCAGTCTGCTTTTTCTTTGTGGAAGCATTGAGGGGAGTATCGATCTCTCTGTCCTTCTTTGAGATGATGATTTCGATTCCTTTTTATTTGGTCCAGACACCCTTCTTGAGTTACGAAGTTATATCTGCCTTCTTGACGACGTGTTCTGTTAAGACTGCTTCTGACTCTGTTTCTGGTTGAAGATTCAGGACATAACTTGACAAGAATCTAAGATTTTCGATTTCTCTGGCGTAAGGATGCGGAGGAGGTAACTTGATTCTCTCTTTTTCCTCAGTTTGGATGGGCTATTTGCCGTTTTTCTCCCTTGGTTCTTTTTAGTTCCTCTTCATCTCTTTTTCCTTCTGCCTTCGTCTTTCCTCTTTGATCCTTTCATTCTACTAAATTTTTCTCTGCTTCACTTTCTCTGCCCAGTCCACATACTGGATTAGTTCCTGCTCAACACACCATTCATCGTAAGCTTTGTAGTACTTCTGTTCGGCCTGCTTAATCTCTTCGCGGATGTCATGGATTTTCTCTTTGAGCTCTTTGGCTTTAGAGTATTCAGGCCCATTCTCTACCCTCTTTCTTTGTTCGATGACTTCCTGCTTCTCTTTCTCTAATTCTTGGATTTGTACCTGGACTCGTTCAATTTTGACTTTCGCTTCTATCTTTTTATGGATGAATTTGTAATAGTCTTGAGTGTACTGGTCTATTTTCTTCTCTATCGATTCATCCTTTTCCCTTTCCTTTTATTTGAGAGCATCATGATTGACAGCAGGAGCACTGGCAGCATTGACCCTTAGCTTTTTGAGTTTATGGATATTATTCTGTGCCTCTAAAGTATCTTTTTTGTTCAAATTTTCGCTGATTAACTTGTGTTAATATCGACTAAAATGCTTAGAAAACAGTTAAAAAATAAGTTATATTTTTTTGTTGATATTTTAGTGAACTTACGCTATTTCCGAATCAAGTTCCTGCACATTCATTTCTTCCAGCTTCTTTTCCGGAATTCTCTGTACATATTTGACCTCGTTTGTTCCAGCTTTGCTCTTCCTTCTTTCGTAGTCGAGGACGATAAGTTTGAATTTTCTAGCCTCTCTCTCGCTGCGTAGTTCGTCTTCGTCCAACACTTTGAGTACTTTTCTGCCCAACTGTATTTTCTAATCAATTGCCTTTGCTTTGGCCGCGTAAGTACTAGTTAGCTTTTAAATTTATGATTTTTCAATTTTCTAAGATAATTACAAAAAATGATTGTGAATATATTATATATCTATATTTGCTTACTCTTGCAGCTTTTGCAACAGCCAAGGACTATTACAGGTCTCTTATCTTTGTTTTGAAGGTCTATTAATTAGGTTTGATCTTCTTGACTGCTGGAATTTCAGGCAGGGCTTAATAATACTTAATCGAATCCTCGTTCCGAGAATATATTGGCTTCGAGGGCTGTTAACTATGCTGGATTTCCTTCGGTTGCCACTTTCTTTGTTATTGCCTGTGGGCTGGGGAGACTTCTCCCTCCTTCTTTTCTTCCTCCTCTTTCTTTTCTTCGTATTTGGGTCGATAGCGACGCGACATGATTATATGATATATAACTTGGTATTTGAATAGGATCTATTTTTTTTTGTTGATAAATATCTATTTATTATATCAATTGAAATGAGTGTATGCAAGTATCCCATAGATATAAAATATTTTTTTGTTATATTTGATAAACATTTTAATGATATGTCTATGATTTAAATAGCACTTAAAAACTATATCAGATTTGATCAATGATTACAATGAAATAATAATAAAATAAATATATACGTATATATTTTTTCTAATCTTTTATTAAGGTTTTTAGAAATTAACAGATTGTTTGACTAAATCTTTTATGTAATACAATATAAGGGTGACCTTTGAGAATTGCATATATGAAAAATATATATCAAACACTGGCAGGTCTAGATTGGAATTTAGTAGTCTTTGCTATGTGGCTAGCAGTGACTTCAGTTCTTGGTGATTGCACGAGTGTATTGCTTCATTTCGTTCTGGTAAGATTCGTCGCCAGTAGTTCTAATGGTGTCTTTGTAAGAGTTCCTGTTCTGGTTTCTCTTCAAGAGAACTTTCTCACCTTTCACGACGTGCTTCTTGCGATAGATGTCTCTGCTGATTTCCTTGATGTCGTCACAGGCAAAGAGATAGTTCATAATTTTGTAGGTTTGTATTCTGTTTTTTTTTTAATTAATTGTTAAATTGATTATAGATTCACTTCTAAGATGGTTGGCTTTTTATTGTGTTTAGATAATAATGATATTTGTTGATTTCCGATGGAAAAATCGCCCTATTGTATTTTTAAAAACTCTTTGATTAACATATTAATACTTTATTTAAATTATTAAGGTTTAATTATTTTCTTCATTTATTAAAGTAGATATATTATATATATAATAAATTGGCATATCTATCTAATATGTATATAGCAAATAATTATTAAATTAATGTTAAATCAATTTATTTTTATGGCACCCTTTATAGATATATCTAAACTGTATTGCAACTCTAATATACACTAGCTGAAGATTAATCTTATCCTGAAATGCCACTCCATATTTGAGGACATTTGAAGGATGTATATCTTTCAGATGTTTCTTTCCTTAAAAAATAATTTAATCAATATGTAAATTGACAAGCACAATCAATCTTAGCTTAGCTTATTCATTTAAGTTACTAGTTTTTTAAAATATTGCAATAATACATAATAATAATGATAATAATAATGTAACATATATTTAGAAATATAAGAATAATAAAAATATTGGATTTGTTATTTATATTCATTTTTATATATAATCTTTAAGTTTACTAATATAAAAGGAAAATGTATATATAAACATTTTGTAAAAAAAATATCAATTTCTTAAAGTCTTATTGGCTTCTTAAAAGTAAGCGGCTGTTGTTAGTTTCTTGATCGGCAACCTCCGACTGATAAATCCCCTGTTAACATGGTTCATATTGTTAGAAGAAGGAGTATTAGCAAGGTTGAGATTATGCTGTAAATAAACCTTTCCGTTCAGGTTCCCACTCGACATTTTTTTCAACTTGTTGCTCGTCTGATAGGGGTTAGTATTGTTATAGACTGTCGGATTGGAATCTTCGTTTTCCTGATTTTTATTAATGTTATCAGTATTATTAGTATTAATGTTCTGGTGTGTAGGAGGACCAGCTAACGAATTTTTGCTATTGTTGTTCAGAGAGGTCATGTTTGTAGTGTAATTTCTAGGAGATAAGTAGCGAGTCTCCACTTTCGAGTATAACGTTGTTTCTTGTTACTCGTTTTCCATTTCGGTAGACTGGAGGCGAGGATCGTAGTAAAAATCTTTCATATATTTCTTGAAAAACTGATTCTAAGTTTTCTTTTGATTTTATATCAGCTTGAGAAAGTCGTTGTCATTTTCCTTGAGCTTCCCAAAGTCAAAATTAAGTGTCTCAATATCGTCGATTTTGACGGGAGGAACGACTAATTTATTCAGGTAGTCTTGTCTTTTAATCCTTCCGAACCAGGGATGAGCTAAAACTTCTTTGGCTCCCATAAGTGATCCCATTCTGTACTTGTAATTCTTATTCAATAATCCGTTGAGCAGACTTTTGCATTCTGATGAGAGCTGGGTGTGCTTGGGGAAGGTTAGATCCTGCGTCAGGACAGCCTCGTAAATCTCCTACGTATTCTTGCTGTAAAAAGGAGGGAGGCCAGTGACTAACTCGTATAAGAGGGCTCCAAGGCAATAAAAATCGACAGGGCGAGCATGTCCAATTCTATCTCAAATACATAAAGATACAAAAATTATAGATAATAATTTAATAATTTTACTTGAGGATCATTTCTGGAGCCATATATTCTGGACTTCCACAAAATGAGTGGGCAAAATCATTTTTGGTTATGTTCGGTTTCGCGAGCCCAAAGTCCGCTATCCTGACATGTCCATCCATGTCGATCAGTATGTTCTCCGGCTTGATATCTCTATAGATAATATCTTTCTCATGTAAATGTTCAATCCCAAGTAATATCTCCACCATATAAAACCTCGCCACATCTTCAGGCATCCGTTTAAACTTTTTTACATAGTTGAAGAGTTCACCTCCAGGACAATACTCCATCACAAATACCAGGAAATCGGCTGTCTCAAATGAGAATTTAAGTTCTAGAGCGAATGGGTGTTTGACATCGATCATGATGTTCCTTTAGTTTTCAACAATTCCTTTCTTTTTATTCTCAATGATGAAGTGCTTGTCGATGAGTTTCATCGCATAGAATTTTCCATCCTCCTTAAATTTCACTACAATGTTATGAAAAAGAAAACGAATTAAGTCATTAATAAGTATAATACTGTTTAATAATAAATAATATAGATGTATGTCTATTTAACCATATTTTTTTTAATATATTGGTAGGTAGATGCATTTTTTTTATATTAGATTTTGAAATACCTAGAAATACTTTTGAGAATCCCCCAGCCCCAATGCACTTGATGATCTCAAAGCATCTCATATCGACTCTTCTTCTTTTAATCCTATAATAAGGGTGCAGTTCGATGGTCTTGCCGTTCAAGAAAGACGCATCCCTGTCCTCTTGAGTCAGATAAAAATCGTAGGCCAACTGTGATGGACTCGTCACAAAAGCCACCAGTTCCGGGTTTTTGGAGCCCCTTAAATAATTAATGAACTATCCAACCTTTCCAATCTAGTAGAAGTGCTTCTTTTTTTCCACCCCATCCACAAGAATAACTTCACATTTATTTGCATCGCGCTTTTACTGGAGAGCCTTGGTATTTGCTATTGGACATATATTTTCAGTTGCAAATCCAGACATCGTAGAATGTCGGTTGGTCTCGACTGTTATGTTGTGGTTTTTGCGCTCAGTCTCGAGGGTGGGGTTTTTATTCTTTCTCAGATTGCTATAGAGGAGAGACAGATGAGAACGGGATTGCTCAAGTATCTTTTCGTTGGTGTTCCTCTTCGTAGAGGTCTATTTGGAAGCGTGGAGGTTTCGTTCTCTGCACTTGCCGGATTCGATGTCCACCGTCCCTTGCATGCCATTACTATGGAGTCTGAGTTTAAACTTGCCACTAAATTCCTTTTTGTTGTTGCTCTGGATGTCGAGGTTGATTCTCATACGTTCTTGTGATCTCATTAAAGAGTAAATTTATTGATATTTGTTGGTATAAAGATTGATCAAAGAAGGATTTGTTAAATGGTATTTATTTTATGGAAAATATAGATCTATATATATATTTCTATATCTATATATCTAATCGATATATTAGAAAGAATAACAGATTTTCTAAAATTCTAAAAAAATACTATTTAGATTAAATAAGATGATATTATAAAAAAAAAAGACTTTCTATTCTATATTGATCATTTACGGCATTATTATTATTACTAATATATATAAGGATATTTGTTTAAAGTGCCACTCCACAATTTTAAAGCATAAACAAAATGCAGCAAACAATAGTCAAAACATTTAGTGTGACTCAGTATATTTACTCAAATCGAAGACTTCATTAGTCCATATAAACATTTAAAAGGGAATAGAGTATTCTTTAAAATTTATTATTTTGAGATAGAGCCTGCAAAATCATGTCTGAAAGCGAGGAGTTTTTATATAATTATGATATTTTAACTCTCCTGCCAAATGTATAAAAAATGATGGTTTTTCGAAAAGAGTGAGATTCTATTGACATCTCAGAAGTATAATATAAATTAAAGACATCCAAAAGCACTCCTGAGGATCAACATCGAAGAACTTGAAATGGGAAGTTGAAGAAATACTACATAAATGAAAAGAAACATCTGGAATGAGATCGAAAATTGGAATTTGAAATACTCATAGGTCTGAATGGTTAAATCATAAAAATGCCTAATTTTTATAGATAGTTAGTTGGGTGGGAAACTATCATTGTTTCCAAAAACAATGAAAAAGCTGTGATAATGAATATCAATTTATTACTTGTTCATATAAAAAATACATTCCATCTTTCTAAAAATAGATTATGCTATATTTTTTATAATGGTTTTAGATCATCTTATTATGGACATATTTTAGTAAAAACTATGATAGATCTTAATTAACTTAATATAAGTAGTCATCAGTCACAATCCGAATGCTTTACTTGTACATTGATTATTTTAAAAAGAGTCTATTATTATTTATTAATTGCTAGTATTGAAAGTATTATAGAAACAAATATGTAATTAACAATAAACAAATTATATATTCCATTATATTAAGAATGGAGAAATAAAACTATAAAAATAATGAACCCAATGAAAAACTAGAACTATACCATCCTTCACCAAACTAGGATTTGATGGCGATGGCTGACGAGTTTATTATTTACGAAGAGCCCATGTTCGACTTTCTTGACTATCTCTACGGCTCCAGGATTCCAGAACCTAGTCCCTCCCAAGTCACATTAACATGGAAACATCGTAAGTTTGGACCGCAGGGCGAGACGATGCCACTGAAAAAATTATCATCTAAACTGAACCAGCCGATGGTTCAAAACAATGAGGGGAACACCCCACAAATTGTTTCAAGGCAGCAATATCACTAAGACTCGGAAAATTTGAAGAGTAGAGAGAGACAAATGGCACAGTCGCCTCAGATCAGCAAGACAATCCAAAAAAGTGTATCACCTTATGCTCACGGAGAGTGGCTGTCAAAAAAGGACAGTATTATTCGAAAAGTGCAATCCAAGAATATCCTTGATCACCATCAGAGATCTATCGAAAAGCTTAAAAAAAATATAATTATCAAGTAGAAGTGATTCTTCGAACTAGAAATATCGAGAAATTTTATTTCGTTTTTTTTTTTAAAATCTATATTCAGTACATCTTCTTTTTTAAGATTTGAATAATTCAAACGTCAAATACAATATATAAATTATTGTCAAGTCTATAGACATAAATATATAAGTGATGTTCCAGAGATATAGAAAAATATATACATTTTTGAAAAAAAAAAAATATTTAGATAAAATTATTTATTTTAATATCCAATTTGATATCCACAATAAAAAACTAGGATGTGTGATTGTATTTGCCTTGAGGATGAGCCCGAATTCGGATCCTTCAAGAGCCCTGTAACCCGCAATGTCTACCAGAAGACGACCAGAACGCCAGGACCGAATTTCCAAAGGAATTATAATGCAGCCAACCCAGCCTCATATTAGCAATACCAATATAATTAACCAAATAGGCCATCTATGGAAACAGGCCCTCAAACTGGATATCCACCTTCCTACTCGACAACCAATATGAGACATCCTCAATATCAACATTAATACGCTCATAGTCAAAGGGCATCCTATTTTCCTCGGCCCCTGTAATAGCCAGTACAAAGTCCAATTTATAGTTTCGCTCCAGCCGGCATACCCTCAGTCCAGTCACCTCGAAGGATGAATTTTTCAAACTTATCGCAAGCAAGGGGTAATCCAAACATTCCTCAGTACGAAAAATTAAGGGCTCCGATCCAGAGCTTCATGACCGAAGATGATGGAAAAAACGACATTTCTTTTTACAATATGCGTGTAGATAAAGAGAGAGAACTTGAACGCCTCCATCTGAAATAAGCCACACTGAACAAGAAACACCTTCATTTGGAGCAAATGTATTAATAATAGATCAGACCATTGGAGCGGAACTGTGAACGACTACAAGTGCTAAACCTACAAAAAGGGGAGCAGATCTCTGTTCTGCATTAGAGGTTAAACACAATGAGAGGTAAATACAATGGGCAAAATGGAGGGATAAGAGAAAATAGTCATTTAAACTACACAAGATAGGGATATTGATATTGATTAAACAAGAAAGTAAAATCAAAATTTATAGGAAAAAAAATATTTTGTAATCCAATTGTTATTTATAAATTAAACTTATTTGTTCTTTTTTTAACTTTCTCAATGCTTTTCGTAGAGCAACTTGATTTTTTTTAAACATTTGCTCATACTCTATTTTTATCTCTAAAATTAGATATTTTCTAAAAATCAGTGAAAAAATTATAGGTTAGGTTCAAATAGATTTAATAACAAAAACAACAGCATATCATTTCAGGCTTATAATTATGTATAATTGTATCTGTATTTAATAAATCTAATTCCATAAAAATAATGAAAAATTTAATCTATAATGATTAGTCTGCCAATAAGTTAAAAACAAAAACATTAATAATCTCCATAAAAATTATATTTATTTATAGACTTTGAATAACATAACTATTTGAGACTCAAAGTTTCAATAAATAATTCCCTTCGCAATTTTTGAATCCATACAAATAATCAATACTCATATCCAAACACTTAATGAGCGATAACTCAGATTAATAGCCTATCATAATAAAATGCCTAGATGACAATACCACACAAATATATGACCCCAACGCAGATAATACTAATTACGTATAAATCCCGAAAATGCACACCGAGTCAGTCTGGGCCAGTTACTGGAGTGAGGTGAAGCAAGCCGAAGAAGAGTTGTGGGACGCAGTGCAGAACTGCAATCTCATAAAGCTTCAGGAGCTCTTCGACAAAAAAAATCAATAGCTAGTGCCTATTGAAATCAATTCGGAATCCCTCGATAAGTGGACTGCTTTTCATTATGCCTGCTTTTATGGGGACTCAGCAGTCGTTTAGTTTCTTGTAAACAAAGGGGCGAATGTCGATGCCAAGACTTCTATCAATCGAACAGGATTGCATCTTGCCACAATAAAATAAAAATGTGATGTTGTCAAATTATTAATCTAGAAAGTCAAAATCGATTTGAATTCACAAGACGACGATAAATGCACTGCCTTACACTACGCCTCAATGTACGGATATGACTAAATTGTGGACGTATTTCTCCAGCACAAATAATTACTTGATCTAAAACTTCGAAACAACCATATGATGACCGCAAGCGAGTGTTCCCTCGATACGAAGACGTATAAATTGTTTGCACAAATCACCTCTGAAGACGATGGATACTCGAGAACAATTCTTGGAGAAACGATTCGTCGAAGCAGCAGGGCAGATCACGTGGAAAAGCTGATGTCAATGACTGCTTCTTTGAGGAAGATTCAAAGCGGGTCGCATGTGGCGGAGACTCAAAACGCATAGGAAAACTCGTAGAAGAAAGGATAAAAAAGAAAACAGAAATTCGAAAAGCTCAACTCAGTCAACAAAATGTTCATCCAAAAGATTTAAACCGCTGTGGGCCCTGGCTCATTCGAGATTTTGGATGTTCTCGGCAAAGGTTCTTTCGGAGAGGTGTTTCTCGTCAAGAAAAAAGGCGAGGAAACATTGTATGCTATGAAAGTACTCAAGAAGGACAAGGTTATCCAGCAGAATCTAACAAAGTATGTTATGGCCGAGAGGACTATCTTGACTATAATGGACAACCCCTTTATTGTGAAGATCCATAGCGCGTTTCAGACTGCTGAAAAGCTGTTCCTCATTCTCGAGTACTGTCCAGGCGGAGACCTTGAGAAAAAAATTATCCGATAAAAGAAAATTTCCGAAGATATTGTAAAGATATATGCAGCAGAAATTCTTATCGCTTTGGAGAGTCTGCATAAGCGTTAAATTATATTTAGAGATCTCAAACCTGCAAATGTGGTGCTTGACTATGATGGTCATGCAAAGGTCACTGATTTCGGCCTGTCCACACAGGCTCAAGTTTCTAAATCTTTTTGTGGGTCGATTGCCTATATGGCTCCTTAAATGCTGATGAGGTATATATCAATTCCCATTAATTTTAATCAACATTCATATCGTTTGTTCTCTTTTTTGATGATCTCAGCAAACGACATGGTTTCACTTTGGACTGGTACCTTTTAGGAGTTTTAATCTTCGAGCTGATAGACGGAATGCCGCCTTACTACTGTCTGAATCGAGAGAGACTTTTCCATAACATCAAACACATGAAGTTGACGATGCCAAAAGGGATCACACCCGAATGCGAAGATATCTTACACAAATTATTAGAAAGAGATCCCCAGAAGCGGTTGGGAGCCAATTCAGATGCCAAATAAATCAAATAGCACCCCTGGTTCAAGTCAATAGATTGGCCCAGTGCTTATCAAAAGTACCGCAAAAACTATATCATTCAACCTTACAAATTTACGTATATTTAGAAAGTTGGTACCGCCGAAAATCCGGGAAAAAATAATAGCAGCGAAGAAACTTACTTTTTAGAATTAATAGTTATAGAGCCAAAGCACAAGTGGCGATCAAAATCGAATAAACGGCTGGTCCTTTATTGTCCCACATAAGAATTGATTGTACCCGAAAATAGACAACAAAAAGGATACATGTAGATGGATGGATATTGGTAATTTTCAAAGTTTGTAAAAAATGTTTAGTTTTTTTTGTTATTTTCTCGTATAAATCTATATATTGGAAATGTAATATTAATATATTTAAAAATCATTCCAGGGGAACTGGACAATAATATTGTATACGATAATAATAATATAAATAGAGCTCTCTATAGATAATATTTTTCCGTTTTTTGAAAACTATAAAAAATGAATGTTTATTTTTTTTTGTGCTGGATAAGTACTTATTAATATAGATACGCTTTTTATTGCATTCAGTTTTCTGTCTCATATTTAACCTTTCTAATTCAGAGCATCATTTAAAAAATATTTATAGTATTGATGATATTGGTGATATTTATTTATATTTTATTCGAACATTAATTTTTGCTCTATTCATTTTTTTATTTCGAACATACTTACGACTGTTTTATAAAAATATAAAAATATATAGATTATATGTATATATAGACACCAATAGATAGGTACGAAATAAAAATAGGAAATAAATTAAACTTTATTTTTCATGCCTATATAAATATATATAATAACGTAGTTGCATATTTATTTTTATTTACACTATTTGAGTTTGATAGAACTCATCTACTAAATAAATATATATAAAAATCACATAATAAAGGAAAATAAAATAAGAAAAATAAGAATAATACTCTATTTTTTTTAGTATTAATTAATTTTTAGTCAGCATATAGAGTGTACTTTATATATATATATAAAAAGAAGACTTATTAATCAGGGAGACAATTATTGAATATACAAATCCTTAAACCATTAGATTAAATACCTTTCTCGACAAATAAATCCACGCCACCACAAGATGCAGTTATAGAGAATACAAACGATTCCTTCGAACTACGGATTTTCACAAAGCTCGTCTGCTGGGTTCTACCATCCTTCCAATCAAATGACCAAAAAAATACAAAACTACATATTTAAACTGAACGAAGTGATCGGACAAGGTAATTTCAGTAAGGTCTACAAAGGCTACCATGAACCAACCAGTAAGATTCTTCAAATACATCATATAATAAAGTTTATCTATATTAATTTTTTTTCCTTCTCTTTGAACCAATTTTTTATTTTTATTTCTATAAATATAATTAAGACGAAATTGTTGCCATCAAAGTCGTGGAACTCAGTAGCATCAAAACCCCAGCACTCGTCGATCTCCTTTACTCAGAGATGGATATTCTGAAGACTCTAAATCACCCAAACGTCTTGAAGTGCCATTAAATATTCACAAGCGCTAACAATTGCTACATCATCACCGAATTTTGCGATGGTGGAGACCTGGACTCTAGGATCAAAAGCAAAGGCCCCATTTTTCCTGAAACCGAGGCTTACAAGACTATCTACGAAGTGTATCAGGGACTTAAATATTTATCGGAAAACTCCATCGTGCACAGGGACTTCAAGACGGCAAACGTATTATTTAACAAAGGAGTAGCCAAAATAGCGGATTTTGGATTTGCGAAAAGAACAAAGTAAAATTCAAACCTAATCATACTAATAACTCTATTCTTTCATTCATATTAAATTGGCACAGATAAAATTTCAAAGACATTAGTATTGGGACTCCTCTTTATATGTCTCCTGAAGGTCTCATCAATCATATTTATGGCCCGAAAACTGAAGTCTGGGCTTTCGGAACATTTCTTTACGAGATACTCTAGGGATAGGCTCCTTTGAGTTTCTGCCGCACAGAAACCGAACTCGCCAGACACATCCTCACGCCTCTTCAATTCACCCACATTCCACAGCTCTTATCGCCTAACCTCAAGGATCTAATCATGAAGTGTCTCGAAATCGACGAGAGAAGAAGAATTTCAATCCGCTAAATCGAATCCACTCCATTCATGCATAAATTAACTGAGGAAAGGCTGGGCTTGGCAGAAGATTTTGTGTTCAAGAGTAATACTTATGTGGAGAATCAGGCAAGCCATCCTCCTCGTCAAGCCATTGTGGCTTCAACCGACGATAATCTATCCACTTTCAAAAGAAACAATTCCAACCAGACACTTCAAATATTCAAAATATCACCTGCGAATGAAGGAGCGATTCTCAAACAACATTCCTAGCGAAACAGACAAAATAGCTTTCGTGATAGTTCTAATACCTATTAAAAATCAGCCTCTGTGAACAAGGTTCAGAAGAAAAACCAATTCTAATTTTTAACTGGTGAGAATCAAGCATCATTTCAGACAGCAAAAATTATATCACAGAATGTCACAGTCACTTTCCACGTATGCGTAAATTTGCTGCATTACTGTCGATTAATCTACAAAACTGTTGTGCTGCTTGAACAACATTTTTCAACGCCGTTCGTATCCTAGGTCACTCATCTTCTCAAGGCATTCCTATGCTAGATCATGAAAGAAATCGGTTTCAAGCTTCCCTTTCAGATCGAGTACGGGACTTAAAAGGCGGAGCTGCGAAGAACCAAGTTGCAAGAGGTTATGAGTGAGTACAACAAAAGATACTTCACTGAGCTACAACTCGAGGCATCCAGACAATCATACACCAAAGAGGTTTCTTTACAAGCAATCCATGTAAATTGCTTCAATTTACTAAAATCTCTCGGGATATAGCTTACGACTCACGGTTTAAAAAAGGAAGGAGTGGTAGCGATGCAATATCTTATTGGGGTCGTCGAAACTGGAGTTCTATTGGCCAAAGGATTAGCCACTGGCGATTATGCTGTTTTTATGAAAGAGACGAACATTGAGGCGTTGCTCTCTGATAAACAATACAACGAGAATAGTGCACATAATGTGAGAAATAGGGTAGAATGTCTACTTAATTCAAATTTTCCTAGTTTGAATTTATAAAAATATAGACCTGAATGAAGCCATAATTGGTGATATATCTATATAATGATATATCTCCTTATGGATAAACTGAGTGTTAATAAAGATTTTTGTTTAATCTTGAGGCACATGATTTATAAATGGTTTGTACTATATATCAATCGAATTTTCCCCTATCTATTATTTCCGAACTCATATAAGTTATGTATATTTTGATGAAATCCTAAATTTAATGTCGAAACTTGAATAAGCTATACACTATTTCTAAATATAAATACATATAAAAAATATATTATATAATCATTATAATTGAATAAAGTTTAAGTTGTCATTGCAAAAATGAGTGGATACATTCATTCCATTTGTTATTTCCTAAATGTACGGTACACCTATGTCATAAGCAATTTGATCTAACCATAGTCTTGTTACTGTTTATGCATTCATTTTATTTTGGTAAAAAATAATAGAAGTACTACTACTCTATTTATCATCTAATTCCATCTCATCATTATCTATATTTAAGAAACTCTAAATGTATGTATGTATATAATACATATAAATTTATTTTATATTTTAATTTAATCTATATGATTTTTTGGTGTTGAAATTTTTCTTTACAATTATACCTGTAACAGGTTTGCCAAAAATAACTTTTGATTGTTTATTCATTGATTGCGAAAAAGTAGCGAGACATACCATTGTTCAATTAGGGTATTTCTTTATTGATAGACTTATTTTTGTTTGCTGGCATTTGAATACTATCATCTGTATCAAATATCTTTTTTATATAATAGACACAATATATATTATATTAGTTTATAATTATTTAAAAAATACTATTATTTTTAAAGAAATTTATAATCATTATAATTATTATAATAATTATAATAATTATAATAATTATAAATATTTTCAAAAAATAATTAAATAATTAGCCTATAATCGAAGTACATTGATTAGATAGATTTATCGTAATTTCTCAAACCACTCCAACAAACTTTAAGAAGTTAAATCTAAAAATAAAGAGGACACAAAAATGCTGATCCGAAACAGACCAAAGTTAACTGCGACCCTAGCAGCACAGCTATAAATTATGACGAAGAAGGAGCTGACGGACATTCTTGGAATTTTACGGATGGACCACATCGCGCCAAGCAACAAGAAGTTAAACTTAGTCTAGGAAATTACTGATCGAATTATGACTACTATCTCCATTCGGAAAAGGTCGGGGCAATCCTAAGAGAAAACTGTAAGCTAGCTAATTGAGATGGTTAAAAATTCTCAAAAAAAAGAATATCTCGCCAAATCGTTCGCTTAATGTATTTAACCCGTCTTTCGATAAAGACATCACCCCAACCCTGTACTTGCAGGTGATATTCTTTTAAATTCCGTAAATTCCGGAGATTTCTTTGACTCTCATGCAACGGTCGCTAACTTGAACGAACATCTGTGCTTATGTGGCCAAGTCCCTGATGCAAGCTAAAGTGTCATATACTGCACTGTTTGCTTCGCTAATTTTCACAAAATATGTTTATAATCTCCTCCAAATTAGTACTTTTAATGTCCTTTTTGTTTCACAAGCACTATGGATCCTCTTCATCCAGTGAAAAAGATACTATTTTCTGGCTATTTAAAAAAGGATGTAGTTCGTCACATCATTGCCTTCGATTTGGGGTAGGCTGAGGCACCTGAGCCTTCTTATTAAGTGGAGATCAGATGCGTTCGTTTAGATGGAAAGCGAAATTACGAATTGGCTTGGCTTGACTATGGCAGATTGATTATAGGAAACTAGTAATAGATAATTGAGTTCAAGCCGAACGAGATTCAACCGAAGTCCGAAAAGCGAAAAGACGAAGCCATAAGAATCGAGAGAAAACACTTAAAAAAATAGTGCTATTTAACGATAAACTAATGGACAACATATCCCAAAACCAAGAATATTGCATCGGAAACACATTTTCTGGGTATTTATCTCGTTAAGATCCTAAAGCCAAATGAGCTGTTTCAAAAAGTCTCTGAAACTGTGTTACCAGTGGAATCATCGAGAGAGCTACTGAGTCGGCAATTTATGGCCGATAACGATCTCGAAATTAAGAAAATTGTGATTCCAATGCGATGTATCTACGATGGTACACAAATCAAAATTCCTTTGCGTTCCAGAGACTGCACTCATTTCCAATGCCTCGACTTGGTTAACACAATATCGATGATAATCTCTGTCACTCCTCGCCGTTGGAAATGCCCGATATGTGAGCGAAAGTTTCATCGACTCTTTGTAGACTACATCCTTAGCAAAATGATAAAATTTTACTAGAATGTGCGAATTTTATAGATTGCTTTTGACCCAGAAGGAGGGTATAAAATTGTTTAAAATACTGTCTCGAACGGAGAGTCAGATAACTAAAAGCCTTAGACAAAGATTATCAATAGAAATGGATCAAAAGCAGGTGATCTAAATGGTCTCGAAGGGTACAATCAGGTAGCTTCGATGGCCCCGGATTCTTGCCAACTCCATGCTTCTGCAGGCCAAATGAGCAATTAGGAAAGCAACCCGAAACAGGACTGTATCTCCAATTAAAATCCTCCTGGGCTCATAAACTTTGCCAATCGACTCATTTAATTCATTCTCTCTTCCCATAATAGTCTATCTTCTCGAAATCGGGTCTAAATCTCATAAAATGAAGTGGAATTCCAAATGTAGGAGGACTCCTATTATTATTAGTACCATGAGCCAAATATGGAAGTCGATGTGTAAATTACGCCTCCTAAATAATTATAACAGCATTAATATTATCAAAAGATGGACGACATTGAGATTCTGAACAGATTTGAATCAATGGGAGGGTTTCGGTTACTCGAATAAGCTTTTAAAATTATGAAAATTCCCAATTTTCAGAAGTAATCCAAACAATTTTTAGAACAAATTGGCTTAAATCGACCGAACCCTTTTGTGATCAGGAAAGAACCGAGAAAAATGAAAGCATTGAACAAAAATGAAGAATTGGTTACTATAAAAAACCCTGCTACTTGGAATACAGAATAATTACGTCGCCAAATTTAACTGGAATTATTAGACCAATAGGAAGAGACAGAATAAAATCGAAATGAGAGATTGCTGGCCTTCGAAAAGTATATGATGAGATTGCACATATCTGTGACAAATCTGAACAGCCCTCAAGAGGATGAAACATTGCTTGACAATCGGGTGCTTCTAAAGATGGCTAACTAGCTATTCGAGTGATACAAATAAACTTTTAACTCAACCTGAGTTGATTGTATATATGATCATGTATTTTTTTTAACCAGTTGAATATGGACCAAAATTAATCTTAGTACAATATATATATAAATATCAAATATCTATTGTATTTAGAGATTTTGAACTTATTTTTTACGAGAAAGTTAATATATAGAAAATAAGAATTCTTTATTTAGTTTAAGGCAATAGCATTTTCACCTTCTTTTCGTAAATTATCGAATATCTATTGAGAATTAAAATATCTTTTTTTTAAGATTTCTCAACAGAATGCAAATCAACGTTTGCTATTTTTATTTTATAAATATTAAATTTCTTTAAAAAACTATACCAGCTAAACTCTCAAAGACAGAAATAATTTTGCCACTAACATTATTTTTCATATATTCTTCTAAGGGGTATTAATTATGATAATGGTCAATGTATTAATTTTCTGAATATCTTAGTTCAGATTATTTAATATTTTATCCATGTGTAACTTCTTCTTCTCTATTTTCATAAAAACAATTCTAATAACTTATAACTTCATTAAAATTAACCTTGGCTTGAATTAACAAAAACAAATATATTTAAAAAAAATAGTTATATCCTTTATCAAAATAATAGTAACAAAAAAAATTAATATCCATAACAAAAGCCAGTCAACAGCAAGAAATAAAATAGAATACAATAATTTTTATGTAATTTGACAAATCCGAAGTTTATCTTAAAAAGCAATGGTTCATCCAAACCAAGTCGGGCAATATCGAAGATTATTATGATCTCGATCTCAAAAAGGTACATCAGAAAATAAACATTGTCTATAAGTTCTTATTTTAAATAATTTGTTATCATCGTTTCACAGCCTCTCGGAACCGGAGCATTTGGTACAGTCCTCAGAGGTAGGATCAAAGGGTCAGGCGAAGCAGGGTGGAGGGCCATCAAAAAGATCCCCAAGAGGAAGGTCAAAGACCAGTCTGAGTTCCTGAACGAGATTGAGATTCTACAGAAGTTAGATCATCCCCACATTATCAAACTTTACGAGACATATGAGGATTCTCGTAATGTCTACATAGTAACTGAGTAATCTAAAAAAATATCGTCATTGTGTGTTTTTTTTTTTTATAAAATTGTCATCATAATGCTTATCTCTTCTCTATATATATTTTAAATAACTGAATCAAATATTTTTTTATTTTTTTAGGTTATGCACTGGAGGAGAATTATTCGATAAAATCATCGAGAAAGGATTTTTCAGCTAAGAAGAGGCTAGAATAATCTTCAGGCAAATGATGCTCGCCCTCAACTATTGCCACTCCCAACAAGTGGCGCACCGTGATCTCAAGCCATAAAACTTTCTCTTGCTCAACAGAGACAATAACAGTCCTATCAAACTGATCGACTTCGGCCTCTCTTCGAGGTTCAACAACTTCAAGATCTCTTCTTCCAAAGGCGGACTTGTGGGCACCTCATATTATATGGCACCCTAGGTTATGCAAGGGAAGTACGACCAGTCGTGCGATATCTGGTCCTCGGGAGTGATCTTGTATATTCTTGTGACAAGTGTGCCTCCCTTCAACGGCGAAACTGACGACGACATCTTGGAAAAGGTCAAGGAGATGAAATACACTTTTGACATACCTGAAATGAAGAACATTAGCGTCACCTTAAAAGATTTAATTTCTAAGATTCTGGTTGAACCCTCCAAAAGACCCACTGCCGAACAAATCCTCTCGCATCCCTGGCTCAACTCCAAAACTTCGACGGAGCCTTTGAAGCTCAACATGAGTAACCTCAAAAATTATTGTGCTTATTCTAAGCTCAAGAAAATTGCGGTGACTCTTATTGCGACTCAACTGCAGGAAAAAGACATTTTGCAACTCGGAAAACTGTTCGAACAAATCGACAAAAATAATGATGGGGTACTGAGTGTGGAAGAGTTGAAACACGCATTGGACCTCCAAAAAGAGAAGCCTTCGATCGCAGATCTGAAGCAGATTATTGATACCTTGGACAGCGATCACAACGGTACCATAAATTACACTGAATTCATTGCTGGATGTTTGGAACAGTCGGTTATCATGAAAGAAGAGAACTTGCTCGTGGCTTTCAAAATGTTGGACACGAACCATAACGGCAAAGTGACGAGGCAGGAACTCGAATAGCTATTGTCAAGTAACTATTAGTTTGCTCATTTCATTGATAAATTTATTATAACAATTATTAAAATATTCTTTATTTTTTAATTCACTATAGGGGAGGATCATAAGATTAATTCCAGGGATTTGGACGATATGATAAAGTCCTGCGATAGAAATGGGGACGGATAAATCGACTATTCAGAATTTATTAATATGATGTGCAAGTGACATGAAAGGACAAATACATATTCCCTGATCATTGTGTGATTTTATATATAACAATACATAAAAATGATATGATTCATTAGATATTGGATGGATATGTATATCTATATGTATATATTGACGGGGTTCTCTATTCAAATTATTAAGAGGAAAGGTCGATGGGTTTTCAGGCTCTCGTTTTCGTCAACGATTACAACTTCTTTAAAGACTCCGTTGTGAGTGATTTCAGCCCTCATGTCATAGAAATAGAAGGGCTCACCAATCTGATACTTGAACTTTCCTGGAATTGGCATGGTTTTGAACTATAAATCATTATAATAATAATATTATGTTCAGTATTTGCTGTTTTTATTTTCAAAAGTACCTTAAGAGTCATAGTGGCTCCCGATTACACATCGCCGAATTTGTAGAAGCCGGTCGTCATGTGGCTGTCACTGTTAAAGAATCTCCAGAAGGCATTCTTAAACTCGGGGAACTTTGTGGTGCAAGGGATTCCCTTATCGTATTAGCAGTCGTAGTCGAGGATGTGGGCGGTATCCACCGTAAACAGTTTCTGAAGTTCAGGATTGCTATAAATCATCTCCAAAAGATAAGTTTCTTTAAAATCTGGGTCCAAGGATCTATCACGAAGTCTTGTGTAAAAGAATATCCAGGGTAGGATGGTGAGGGATTTGAATCCAAGTCCCAAGTCGAAGAACTGCCAGAAGAACAAGGAAACACCTGGTAAAACGTAGAGCTGGAAATTGTCATAAACTCGTTCACGTCGATGATACCACAACCTAATATTTTTTTTATAATTATTGATGATGTTGATCGAATATTATAATTAAAGGTTTTATATAGAAATGTGTTTACTTGGCTTGAGGTATGGCTCTAAAGATGACATCTTGCACATAAGCCCAAAAGACAGGCTTAACGACAGGGGCGTCCTCGGGCTTTCCCACCTTGGTTGGTTCGTAGTTGTCTTTGGGGTAGGTATAATATGCGTGCTTGAACTTGAACTGCCATCTGGTATTGTAGGGGTTGCCGCTGTTCCAGGCTATTTTGTTGAACCTGGGTACCGTTGTGAGGGACCGGAAGGCTTTATTACAGATTAAATTCATATATAGAGAAATATTAATTTTGTTTAATATTTTATATATAATTATTGTATTTTTTTTTATTGTATTTTATTCCAACTTAAAAGATTTTATGAAATCAATAATTTTTTACACTATAGATGAGTTTTACTTTATGACCTGCTTCAAAAAAGTGAGAAAAAACAGATAAAAACATTAATAAACTTTGCTTTAATTTAGAGATTTTTAAATATTCGATTTTGTATTTCCTATTCAAAGCATACAGTAAAAAATAGTTCATTAAATTTCCGATCGTGAAAGATAATTTCAATCTAAAGTTTTTTTTAAATTCATTATTTTAAGTACATTAGAAATTAAATATCCTAGAGACTTTGGGTCGGGAAAGCGGTCTCTAATGCGGGATTCATTAGATGCTATTCTTGATAATTTAAAAAAAATAAAAAAATTGAAGTTTTAAACGTAACGACAACCAAGGTTAAGATAATTGGTGCATCAACAGTTGGATTTTCGATGCAGAGTTAGTCTTGCACACCCTTAAATTGATAATGAACTTAAAAAATAAATAAACAGCTGGAATAAAAGTATCGTCCTGAGTCAATAAGTAAATAGTCTTGAAATGTTGAGTTTGAAAAATAGATTTTTAATAAAATCTATTTTAAAAGTCCACTTTATAGATATAATAAAATTCAGAAAATACAGGGACTTCACATTTTATATCATTTAAAATAATAAAAAAAATATATAATATATATATATATTTATTAAATAAATACTTCCCACAATCACAACTTATTTTTATAAATAGTTTACCACATCATCAATAAAATAAAGTACAGAATTAACATAAAATGTAAAACGAAAACTCTCGACCTGATGGAGGAAACAAAAAGCATTTGAGGGTTCGCTCTCTTAATCTCTCAGAAAAGTCAGATAAAAGTTGTTCCAGCACTAACAGCGACGAATTAGAGATTGAAGATCTGAAGACGGCATCTGCGAAGTTTAAAATAATTTTAGATGTAGTTTCTGATCAGCTTGAATCCACCGGAAAACGGTTGGAACAGACCAAGGCCGTCAAGTACAACACATAATTTTTCAGGTATGCAGCGTAAAGCACACAAAGACAATTCAACTCATGGCAATAAAAATATGATAATCTTCGAGCGAACATTAAATATATCGAGGAAAAGCTCAAGAGCATGACTGAGAAGACCAAGAAAAAAAACTATGTATCAAAAAAAAATCAAAAGCCTCAAAGCGACGATGAACGATTATGATTAAATCTTATTGATAATATTCATATAAATAAACGAATAAATAGAAGATGAATAACTATTTTTTATAAAGTTGCTTTTAGCAAATAAGTCTTTTTTTTTAAATATATGGATATATTATATTTATAAAAAATAACTAATTGGGAGCCAGAAAATAATTGTTATTTGAATATAAAAATTAGAGGTATTTTTACAAAATACAAAAAGCTGGTATATTTAATAATAATAATTTATATATATTAGTTGCCATTTATAAAACACAAGAAGACGAAAACTAGTTAAATGGAACCAAATAAGCAAAAAAGTGGAAGTGAAAAGTATTCATTTTATTATCATATCAAGCCTGCCCAAAGTATGTAAGCTCTCGAATAACATGCGGACAGCCTCAAAGCATAACTCACGAAACATACCTCGAAATTGGCTGAGGTTTTTTAACAAGTCAAGTAAGCCATCAAAAAATACGAAACAAACTAAGGAGATGTTTTGAATCGTCAAAATAAAAAATACCTTCTGGCATAAATCGAGATGTGGGAAAGTGAATATAAATTTTTTTAAAGGAAATACTAAATTACTGAACAGTAATTAAATAAAGTAAATGAGAAAATGTAGTTGTATCAAATATAAAGACTACGGAGATGATATATATATAAAAAATAGATTCAATTTATATCAAAATAATTGGTTATCAATAGATATTATTTACATTTTTACTTATATATTCACCCACAAAATAATAGTAAATACTCAATTAACACTACATTGAAGTTGAAATGACCAGAAAATCCTACAGAGTTCCAGATAAAAGTCGTCTCGCCGCAGTCATATTCAACCCGGACCTCGCAGAAGCTGACAAAATTTACACATTCAATAAGCTACAGAGAATAAAAAACTACCGCAGTCTGTCTGAAGTATTGGGGTTATTGGTTCCAGTCATACATCTCTATAGGCGAGGCTTCAAACCAAGTCCTACGACATTCGGATTGTTTGCAGTGCCCTGGGCCTTGGGAATCGTCACGAATTCCGTAGGTTATTTCTATATTGATCGTCACCTTGATTCCATAGGTCTGTATGACAGATACCACATTTCCTGAAAAATTCAAAGAAAAAGAAAAATTCAGACACATATATCTCTATAAAAAATCAATAATACAAAAGAACATATATAATAGTTTTAATACTATCGATTTCTATGAAAGAAACGGGATTTAAGAATGAATATAAAATATATTTATTCTCTAAAGCTCTATAAGACTGATACTGTCCTTATTTAACTTATTTAACTTATATATTTTTTAGGATGTTTTTGGAGGAATGAATTTAGGGGTTTTTTGTTAATTTTGCTTTCATTATGAGTAACTGATATCTTAAACTCTTATTCTGAAGAACAAAATCTTTGCTTTCCATTAACAAATGTTATGGAATCGATTAAATCGATGAAAGGAGCTCATTTATAAAATTGACAATATCTATGTTTTATTACTTGATATGGCAGGAGGCTCTTTAATGAATTATTTTTCTAGGACAAGCCAAACTGGAGTTACCCAGAGTAAAATCATTCCTATGAAAAAAGAAAGGATTTGTTCTAAGCACCACTTTCAAAACAATTAGCAAGTTTTTTTTATGATGGAATTTGCTATGATACAACTATTAAAAAAAATAACTATATTTAAATTTATATCGATAACACATAAAACGAACAAACAATACTAATATTGATTGTATTTATTATGTTAGTAAGCAGAAAATCTCTTTTACCCATACACACCAAAAATAATTACATGTAAAATATATGTATAATTTTCCTATACACAATACATATATATATACATGCTATAAACACTTATAATTAAACAATATAAATTATAAATTATATCAAATAATATAAACAATTCGAAAAAAAATATGACAGACACTACTGGACCATCGCTCCCGATTTTTCAGCAGGACACCTTCGTCGCCCCTGATTTCGCGATTGACCCCTCGCCTTCTCAGGAACCGCAGCCTGCCCCCTCCTCCCTTCGTCCTTCGTACACACAGATTCATCTCTATTCTCTCACCCTCTGCAGGCCTCCTCCATAAATGCCCTGGATCGTCCCTTCCAGGATTTATAAGCAGGAGTCTCAGAGCCTCCTCACGTCCTGGATGCTATTTTTTCTATTATTTCATGCATCCAGTGATCTCATATTTTTTATTGATTACCTGAAAAACCCCTTTTTTTGGGAAAAAACCCTAATACTTGTTTTCTTATTTTATTTTTGGGACTCAATAATAACTCTTTTTCCTTTTTAATTTATAGAATTCAAAAAAACACTCTTCGTCCAAGAAACAATCCTCGCTCATGTCCCACTTCTCCAGTCGCTGAACCACGTGCCCTCCAGCCCGTAGTCGAGGCCTCAGCTGCCAAAATTCCATAACGAAAGTGTTCGATAAACCTAGTGGTCCAAGAATCGGAGGAGGAGGTCCAGGCAGCCTGGGAAAGTAGCCTGGAGGATGAGGCAACTGCGAAAGATGCGAAGAAGTTGCGGAAATGCTTCAATATCCAATGTCCAAACACCCAAATCTATAAGCGGATAAAATCCAAGATCGAGACTTCGAGGTACCGGTCTCTTTGCGAACATTGCCACTTTAACTACCAGAACAATCAGTTTTGCGAGTTTTGCGAACAGATTTACGACGACAACATGAATGAGGACGACGACTTCAACTGGATCGGCTGTGACTCTTGCGAAAGATGGGTAAGTCAAGCATAACAATTATCATCTCTCGCTTATTTATATGTGTCTTTTTTTATTTCTACTTGTTTGTGATTGTTATTTTTTTATTGCTATTTCTCTAAACTCTTTTACTATTAAAAATTCTTAAGCTCCCTTCAGAAAGATATCGATCCTATTATATTTAGACTTTTTTTACTTGTAGTTTTAATTAATTTTTCTCTATAATTTTTTAACAAAAATAACAGTCATAAATTAATAAATAATAACTTATATTTTGTTTTTCACTTTGAACAGTTTTCATTGAAAAAATATTAACAATTTATAGAACCATATTTCATGCGAAAAGAAAAGCAGACTTAAAGATGCCGATATCATCAAACGCTAGAACGGCAGATACGAATGTCTGATTTGTTCGAACAAACTCAAGGCTGTCAAACCCAAACCTGAGACGAACGGCAATAGAAATCGAACGACCAAGACACATCCGAGTGATGAAGATCCGTACCATTACGAGAAGCGTCCCTGTGGGAGGAAGACTGTGAGACAGATGCAGACCGAATAAAAAAATAAGGTTTATACCAATGAAGCTACTTCGTTTGTTAATGTGTTCAATCGATTTCGGGAACATATGAGTGGTTTAGACCAGTTTTTATTGACATTCAGTAATAAACGAATATCAATGTTTATATTTCTTAATCTAAAATATATTTTTATTTTATTTTTAAATAATGTGATTAGATTTTAGACTTGGAGTGCACGACGATCTGATTCGAGAAGATTTATGTAAGATGAAAAGTCTTTTGTCTCTAAAATCTACTCCGTAAAATCCTCCAGCATCGGAAGAGGAGGAAGAAAAGAAGCTGAAGAAGAAAAAGAAAAATTGAAAAAATATATAATATGGATTTATATATTTAGTAATAAAAAAATATTAAATGTTATTCTGTATACTACCAATAATATTTTTTTAATTTCCTTATTTGAACATCAATTTATGCATATATATATTATATATTTTTTATTTTGCTGACATAAATATATTTGGCAGACAGTCAATGATATCAGGAAAGATATATCCTGAACCATAATGGATATTCATATACAAATCTTATTTAATTTTATATTTTATTTCGGGATAGATAAAAGATAATATAATTTGGTTTAAAAAAAAAATAACATACATTGAATAGAATATATAAAGAGTATAAAAAAAACTGACTCAATAAGGTTTTTTGATTCTTTCTATTTCTTACTCCATATCTCGAACACTAAGGGTATTAATGTCATCAAGATAATTATCAACGCGTTGGCTCAGACAATCCCACCGAGATAGATGCTGGTCTATGTAGGCTAGTTTGATAGCGAAGTAGTACTGTCTCAGAGCAGCCTCCCTCATATCTTTATATGCTAGCTGTCTGCAATATCTGACAAGCACCTCCGCAAATATGTGCTCACTCCTTCTCCTATTTTTTTCCGCCGTCTTGCTACCTATAACTTTATCCATACTCAGGCCACTCAGCTTCCGGAGGTCGCTGAAGATCTGGCCAAACTTCTATTGCGAAGACTGATTCTCTTGAAAAGTCTTGCTTAGGGTGTAGAAATAGTAAGTAAGGAGGTTATGCACTCGTTTAAACTGTTGGGTCAGCAGTTCCTTTATTCCTTGCAGTCGTTCCCCAAGATATTTTTGTCCTTCAAAGGTCAGCTGGTTCAGATAAATAATAAAATTCTATCTTTTAGTGGTGTCAGGCACCTTCCATTATTTATCTGGAGTTATTTCGCAGATCTAAAATATAGTTGCAGAATACCACAATGCTGCTGATAACGCTGCGATTCCAAGAAGGACGCTCTGCAAATGAATGTTCTCAAAGAGATCGCGCTTATACTCGCTGACCACAAATTCGTTATGGGAGCTGATTCTGTCATAGAATGTTATAAACATCATTTTGCGCCTGTCAAGATAGTTGATCCAATTCTCCAAGACTGCTTTCTCTCGAATAAACTTCGTCAGGACTGCTGAATATATCATTTATGATTCTCGTTCTGATATGCGCATAAAAGAAGGTTCTAATTCTCGATGGTTGAAGTCCATTGGTCTCAGAAGGGATTCTGAAAGATTACCAGCGTCCAAAAGTTTCATAATTTGTGTTCTGTTTTATTCAATATATTGCGAAAGTTGCACAAAGCTTGCCCTTCTTTAAGGGTCCACGACCAACATTTGGGAGATTATCGAATAAAGAGGCTACTAAACCATGGACCGGAGGGTGTCTGTTTGTGAAAATTCCAGAATTTTCGCCATTAGCTGTTTTTCGATCCTGGCCGAAGACCACGGAAGAGAACCCACGATAAGTTCATATATGGTGGCCCCAGCGGACCATACATCGCACTTCATGCCGTAAGGTTCTTGCTTCATTGTTTCGGGAGCCATGTACAAAAGGGTCCCGCATCGAGTTTGAAGGAGGCTCTCTTTGCCACTGTCAATGCTGCGAGCCATGCCAAAGTCAGCCACTCTCACAGATAGCTTGTCTTTGAGTAGCATGATGTTGGCTGGTTTGATATCTCTGTGCTCATAGCTAAGTCTGTTTGCAAAAGCCATAGCCTCAACTATTTGCTCCAAAATTTTGAAGGCTTGATGGGCAGAAACCTTGGTCCTTGAGTTTATGGTGCTCATTAGATCTCCACCGTCACAGAATTCGAAGAGGAAGTATAAGTTTTTGTTGATTTCGATATGTCCATAGTAAGAGACAATGTTTTGGTGTTTGAGTAGTGTAAGCGCCTGCATTTCTCCAACAACGTACTTTTCGGTAATGTGGGAAGATATGTTTGGGTCGATTAGTTTGATGGCGAGGTGGATGTTGTTGGTTACGTCCATTCCTTTGTAGACTAATCCATATTAGCCTTTTCCCAACCTTTGATCCCAATAAATCTAAATACCAGGTTTGAGTTCAATAACTTTATTCATATATAAATTTGTAGGTATATTTTTTGTAAATCTAATTATAGAATAACACCCTAATTTGAGTATATCTTATTAATATTTTTTGAGAGCAAGATATCGAGTCAACAAGATAGATTAAGTATATATAAAAAATATATTGATTAAATATATATATGTAGTAATACTTAGTTTCCTCCTTTTAAACTGTGGTCTAGATTTATATTTTATCTACATATGTATTATCCGTGTGATAAATTCTGATATTTTTAAACTTTCTTCTTTTCCAATTTTTTAAAAAATCATATTAAAAATCTTAAATGGACGAAAAAAAAAAATATTTAAACAATATAGAAAACATGTTTATTTGTTGTGATTGCGATAATAATATACATGAAATATTTTTTTATAATCAAATAAATAATAATATAAAATTATTGCAGTGTATATTATATAAATATCACTAGACACGATAAAAAAAAAAATAACATGAATCACCTACCAACGCTAGTTCAATAAAAATTATTCAATAGACTCCTCAGCAGACCAGAAAATAGCAGGTGTGCTGATTGCAATGGGAAGTCACCGAGCTGTAATTTTCATATTTGAACTATAACAAATCTGAACAAAACAAATAAACTGCATCGGATACATTATTGATTTCAGAACATATATTTTATAAAAATATATATCTATATTGATATTCATTCCATAACAGTTATTCTTAATTCATGAATATTAATAACTATTTTTTTTATATACTATAGGGGCTTCCATTGATTTCGGTGTTTTCGTATGCCTGAACTGCTCGGGTGCCCATCGTGCGCTGGGCCCGAGTGTCACGAGAGTCCGGTCGACCAAGCTAGATACCTGGGTTGCTGGACTATCTGACACTCTAGAAATTGGAAACTAAACCTGTAATAAATATTGGGAAGCCAACCTAGGACTCAATAAGTAACTCCAAAATAATAATTAAAAAAATATAACCATGGATTGCATTTGGTCCATCTGTTTTTTATTTTCTGTAACTATTGTTGTTTTTTAGAAAACCAAACACTAATTCTACCTTAGATTAAATCAAGAAGTATGTTCTTGAGAAATATATCAAAAAGAAATTCGCCACCTCAGGACAACTAGATCCAGTCAACCAGCTAAAAGCCAACAAAGCAAAAGCAATCAATAGGTATATACAGTTTTTCAACTAAATATTAATTTTATATATTATCGCACTAGCAGTTTCGAATAATCCGTCACTCATAAAAAATGCACTCCAAGCGAACCAGGCAAGACAACCAATAATCACCCTCATATTCAGAAAGAAGTCACTGACATTCTCGGATTTTAAGACGAACCTGCACAGCCGATCAGCAAGGCGAGTGGCAATGACATATCCAAAAAATCGCAGCAAGCCTCAAACGGATTTGATCTTCTCGACTTTAGCGAGCCTACATCACAACCATCAAACACTCATACCCAATCCCGCCAGACTCTAACCTATCACTCATTTTCTCCTGCCCCTGCCGCCCCCGTCATCCCAAGCTACCAAAACGTGTTTCATAACGACCTGTACCCAACCCAGCACACCCACAATTTACCCTTCAACTCCATGCATCCAGCAACTGTGCACCAGTTCCAGCACATGTATAGCCAACCTAATTTCAACATGAACAATGTGAATAACGGCATCAAACTTCAAACTCAACATCAGTATCAGCAAATGCTTGGCCACCAGCAGCCGTTCATGATGAACATGAATATCAATATGTACGCGAACAATATGAACTTTAACATCCAGCCTCAAGTTATGGCGACTCCCGTGACAACATCGTCTGATAAGAAGCCATAGCTATTCAATGGATTTGATGAGTTTAAATTTTGACTTCAAATTATTAAAAATTAATAGAAACTGTTCAATATATACAAAAATCTATAAACACATTTAATTTATAATATTTTTAATGTGTTTTTTTTAGATAGTGCGTTATACAAAATTTATATTTTATTTTTGAATATACGAATGGATTACTTTCCTGAAATGCCTGAGTCCTCCGCCAAAGGACGATCGATGCACAAGTCGAATAGTCTAGCATATACATCCAAGATGGCCAAACATTAAACCACTGGAGTTCTATATACCAAAAAAAATGCAGAACAATAACGCAAGATTGTACCCTTTATAAAAATTAACAGCATATATTTTTTATTTTTTTGAATCATCTCATTTGTAGAAAGAGTTAGACTAAGAGATAAAAAATGTAGAAAAACAACTGGCGGAATGTCGCAAAGACATTGCCAGCAAAAAACGCACCAAATCCTACATCCCAAAAGATACGAACCCAAATGATGGTCATAACTTCTTCTTGACGGGAGGACACTCGATTGCCGACGTTCCCAAAAGTATCTATCGAAAACATATAAACATCAACAACCCCCAATAGCTTCGCGCGGAAATATTGCTAGCATAAAAGCGCATGGGCGTCCTCAAAATCAAGATAAACAATTGGAACGACGATCATAACTCTATTATCAGCTAAATAGACGCTCTGAGGCGGGAGATAGTCATGTATTCGAAGTTAAACAGTCAAATCGAAAGAGATCTGGAAACAGCCACCTACAAATTCTAAAGGGTATGTACTTAGTCCAAAATGGTGAACAACGATGTTGCGAGCAAGCATCAACTGCTGCATAAAACCAAGATTGCAAACAGTCATGGAGAGACCCGAATAATCAAGAGGTATGACACAATTTTGCGGACGATCACTCGGGAGCTTGAAACCGATCGACTCAAAGAACTACACAGTGAACGGACTAACTTTATGCTCACCGAAACAGCAACTAACCACCTAAGCCCCGCTTACTTCGGCTCAATCCCGGCCAGCTAAGGCAGGCAATCAGGTTCAGCCCCTTTTGGAGAGAAGCCACTCCGTAAAAATAGTTCAAACTACCTCCTCTCCCCGACTTCCCCGATGAAGAGAAGAAGGAACCAGCAAGGTCACCAACTAACCATCAATGAGCTGAGATTCCTCCTCGCCAGCTATGACGAGCAGTTTAACAAACTCAAGCACCAGACTGGGACTGAAGATATCGACGAGATCACCAAGAAGTACATGTAGGAATACGAGCATAACTACGGGATCTACGAGTATATAAACAATCTTGCCGACCAGATAGCGGCCGAAAACGATGAAGGAGAGAGATTGCAGAAGCGGATCGAAGAGGTCAGAGAGGAGGGACTGACGAGTGTGAGGGGTCCAGAAATTATAACACTGAAAGAGGACATCATGTAGGTGCAATAAAAGATTGGCAGACTCAAGGACTAGAAGCTTGAGTACGAAAAAATAATAAAAGACTTAAAACTTTCCTTGCCCATTGTGCTCGATAGGCTTGGGATCCCAGTGGAGAATTCCATATTGGAGGGGGTGGACATGAAAAACATCCAGTAGTTTCAGCTGATTCCGATTTTATTGCTGATCGAAGAGCGTAAAAAGAAGTTGTTAGAGGGAGACATTAATAACACTATTCTGAACAACCAAACAACATCTAAGACTCAATATAAATCAATGGTATATGATGCTGATGAGCAAAGTAAAAAGAATACAATTAAATTCAATTTTTTTTTATTTCCATTTTTTTAAACTATATAAATATACAGTTGAGGCAGCCAAACGTGAATACTAGCAACAAGTAAAAACTGACCTCGACAGAAAACATACCACAAGTAAGTAAGAGACCCTAACGAAGTATGATGGGTTTTTAAACAAGGAATAACTTATCAGAACAATATAGCAGGACAAGAAAGTTAAAAGACCTCGTCGTAAGCTTTGATTAACGGCATAAATAATTAAAAATACATATTTTCGATACCTTTTTTTAATATATATAGCTATACTATATATATTGGTAGATATAAGTATATTTTAATATTAATAAATACAAACATAAAATCAAAAGAGAAGCGTTACATTTTATGTATCGGATGACTTACTACCTAGCAAACTCTCTTTCTTTAAAACCCTCCCTTGAGATTTCTGTCTGTTGTCTAGACCGAATTTCTTAAACACCAACCTAGGCACTCCCTCGAATATCAATACTGTCAGCAAGAAATAGTGGCTGCAGTCCACCACAAATTGATTCATTCCAATCTTCGTGGTCCAAACCCCAGCACTCACTCTAAATCCTATGAATAACCACGAAGGAATAAAAAAAGCATTGATTATTAACGCTCTAACCAGCCGTTGCTTCTTAGTTCCCTTGCACCACTCCACTTGACTCATGTTTCTGAAGCATCCCGCGATTCCAAAAATACCTCCGATCCAGCCAAATATGCTTGCACTCTGCAAAAAGTTGAACCAAGACCCAACCACTTCATCGTATCTAAGATTCTTGGCGATGCCTCCGCTATTACTGTTGTATTTGATGCATTTGATGCAATTATTAATCCAACTGATATCGCCGAAATCAGTCTTGGAAACGTATACTATCAAGATAAGAGCCTGAGCCAGGAGCAGAAAGAGCAACCAGTAGAAGGTATACTCTTTGGAGTCCACGTGTAGGATGGTGGACTTGCGGACCACTATCTCCACCTGCAACTGTAGCAGCTTAATTATCATAAGAAAAGCCCCGAAGTATACTCCGGATATCAGAATATTTACCAGGAAGAGTTCGCCTCCCAGATAGTTGACCAGCTGTATAATTGCAATACAGCCAAAAGCCGAATATTTGATAAGGTAGTCTTTCAGATTAAACGGCCGGTCTTCTAGAGATCGACGGTTGCCCCAAAATAGGTAATACATTACATAGGTGCCCAAAAGAGCCCCGAGGCCAGGGTGCGAGTAGTTGCGCAGACATCCCGATGATACAATTTGATCGCTCTTCCAGAAGGGTCTCTCCCCTCCATATAGCAGCTGAACCAGCGTGCAAAGGTAGATCAGGGCATGAGATGTGTAGAAAAGGATAGAGGCAGACATTGCATCATAGGCTACATAGATAGTGGCGATGATTTGAAGAAGAATCACATACTGGCATTCGAAGGTGCTCAGAAAAGAGAGTCCTGAAAAGAAACTCGGACTGATGGTGGCGGAGGTGATGCCGAAGCTGCGTTGAACGTTGATGAGCAAGGTTGTTTATAGGTTGATTATAAAGTCGTAGAAGATTCGTTCAAATATGATGAGAAAGCAGATGACGAGAACGAGGACGATATCTAGTAATAGTCTGGATTGGTATTTGAGATACAGCCGATTTTTGGGCGATTTTGGATCCAGTTCAACCGATGATGCTACACTCTATATCATAAAATACTAATTATATTGTATATAATATTTAGATGTATAAATAAATATACGATATAATAACGAATCAGAATATATATGTGATTTATAATGTATAAATATAGGTAGGTATTGGGAATATTGATGTTTGTTTTGATAGGAATGTTTTTTTAAAATATAAAAAATATAAATATTTAATATCCAATTTTTAGCTGTCGCATAAATCATTATAAAATAATATTTTTTTTTTTTAATAATAGATATTAATTTTTTCAAAGATGAATTTCAAAAGAAATATATCTACAATTAATATCATAAACAAAAAAAATATATCTACAAATCAAAATATATTTACAAAATTTAAGTTGTATGGAACAAAATACAAACACATTTGATCTCGAACAAGCACGACTCTTCATTTAAAAACACTTTGATGACAGTGTGTTGCCTTCGCTTGTTGAATACATTAAGATACCCAACCTCTCAAGAGCCTTTGACAAGTAGTGGAACACTAATGGACTCCTCGAGAAAGCCGCTAACCATATCAAGTCCTGGGTATAGAACCTCGGTATCAAAGGACTCACAACTGAAATCATCCAAGATCCAGGATTTAGCCCAATCATCTTCAGTGAAATCGCGGGTGATTTGCCTCATACAGTCTTTTATTACGGTCACCTTGATAAACAGCCTCCGATGTAAGGATGGTTCGAAGGTTTTGGTGCCACAATTCCGGTTATCAAAGATGATAAGCTTTATGGTCGAGGAGGAGCTGACGATGGTTATTCGACTTACGGAACAATGTTGAGCATAAAAGCACTCCAGGAACAGGGGATCAAATTGCCTCGATGTGTCATGATCACTGAGGCTGATTAAGAATCAGGAAGTGGCCATATGGATCACTATCTTGAGAAGCTCAAAGATAGAATTGGTAACCCAGAACTCTGCTTCTGCCTGGATTCAGGCACGATTAACTACTAAAGTTTTTGGCTGACTAACTCTCTAAGGGGTGAACTTTCCGTTCACCTTACAGTAGAGATACTCAAGCAAGGACAACATTCGGGCGACGCCTCAGGTATAGTCCCATCATCTTTCAGAATTGCAAGAATGCTTCTCTCCAGGCTGGAAAATTAAGAAACTGGGCAATTGCTCCCATGTTTCCATGTGGATATTCCTCCTAACAGATATTAATAGCAATATAACTCTGCCAAAATACTAGGTAATGAGGTCATAAATGCTTTCCCCTTTGTCGAAGGAGCCAAAGGGATGACGAACAATCCCCTAACTGCTTTACTGAATCGAGGGTGGAGACCCACCTTGTCAATAGTGGGGGCTTCCTCAATTCCTGCTATTGAGGTCGCCGGAAACGTTCTCAGGCCAAAAACTACTCTGGCGCTCTCGTTCAGGCTTCCTCCAACCCTCGATGGAAAAGTTGCCCAGAAATAGATTACCCGGATTTTTACTTAAAATCCCCCTTATGGTGCCAAAATATCACTTGACAATTTCGATTTTGCTAACGGTTGGAATGCGCCAGCCTACAGTCCTTATCTGTCAAAGGCGATCAACGAGGCTGGTGAGCAGGTATTCAAAAACCCTGCGTTAGCAATCGCTGAAGGTGGTACCATACCTCTGATGGGAATGTTTTCCGAACTGTTTCCTAAAGCCGAGTATGTGGTAACTGGCGTGTTAGGTCCAGCCTCCAACGCCCATGGGCCCAATTAATTCCTGCATCTGACCTATGTGAAGAAACTTATCACTGCTATGGCTTTGATTTTGGGAAGAGTCAGCGACCACTTCCTCACAATTAAAAAAAATGAGTGATATTAATTGTCTTTTTCATTTCTTATAAAGTATATCGTGTAAAAAAAACCACATATATCAAAATGTATTTTGAATTGGTTTAACATTTGTATTACACTTCTTCCTTTTTCTTCTCTATTTCTTGTTTGGTTGTCCACACCACCAATTCGCCAAGCATTCCTTTATATTAATTTCTGATTTGTAGCGAGAGTTAACATATTATTTTTATCAAAATTCCTCATTGATCTATATTTATAGATCTACGAATGGTGGTAAATAATCTATGTATAATTTAAAAAAAATATATGAATTCGTAAATTATATATCTATATATTTATATATATTTTTTTTAAGATGTATTTAGTTACGAAGCATTAAAATGATTGTTGACAATAAGATTTCATGTTTTACTTTTGTATTTATATATTTTCGTATTTATATAAAGTATTTAATTTTTTAAATTGCTTAAATTCAGATATTATGATAAAATTAGATTCCAATTTATTTATAAATCTACATTTTTACTACAAAAAATTATGAATACAATATATATATATTTATATTTCTAATAATATAATCCTCACGTGACATAAGCCCTTGTATTATATGTTTATATAAACTATAAAAAACCCAATAACGTCATTCGACATATGATTAACTAACATTTGAAATATGAACAAATAAAAAAATAAGAAAATATCTGTTCGATTTATACTTTTATTTTCCATTAGAAACTTAAAAATTGGCTTCGTCCTCTTCGTTCTCGTTAAAATCCACTTTCCGGAATATTTAAATTGCTGGAATCTCACTAACATTTTATACTTCAGTTTTACTTATAGAAATCAATCGATACTTATTTTAACAATAATGCTTCATCGAACAAGCTCATAAATGCTGAAATTAACAAGCCCACTGGGAGAAGAGAGATTGTGGAACCTTGGCTTAGACATCACTGACTCCAACAGATTAATTATTGCGAAAATTTGTTGGTTAAAATAAAAATATAAAATATTTAACTCAGACTGTTGTATAAATAAAAATAAAATATTGAAATACATGTAAAAAATATGTGTGGTGTCTATATAAAGGTTAATCAATAGCAGTCAATATTAAATAAACTTAGTAATCTTTCTGAGGCGGTCCTTATAACTTCATAAAACAAGTATTGGACATTGATAATTTGTGTGTCTAAGACTTGAGCGTTTTCGTAAAAAATATGACTACATAACAATATTTAAAATAAAAATTATATCATGTCATTCTCATATTTTTTATTATTGTGTATTGTTCATTTTTTTTATTATTATTGTGATTCATTTTTATTGTTGATATTGTTGTTATTATTCATTTTTATTGTTTATTTTTTAAATATTTTTTAGTATTTTTTTTTATAATAGTATTTAATTTCATAACAACTTCTGACTTTTTTTTCCTTTCTTAATTTGATTTTTAATAATGTAAAGAAAAAATACATAATAGAAAACTTGTTAATTTTTCATTGCCTTTGGTAACAGAACATATTGGGATAATAAAAGTATGGGATTGGCGAGTAATTTTACATCCTCATGTCTTGGCCTAGCATCTATACGAATGGCGAATAGTTCCAATAGTTCAGGTTTGGCAGGCATTCGAAATTTGTGATCAAGCCTGTCTAATTTTCAACAGCCGTTTCTGTTGGGAAAACATGAGGGTTTTCGCACCGATTCTGAGCCATATCGGTTTCGAAGACATTCGGTTCTGACTTTTCCCTGGCCTTATTTCCTTCAGGGGTCGAATCCACTTTGTCTGAAGCAAGCATATCGATCGTCCTGGCGTTTTTGTTTCTGATTTTCTTTTTCCCGATTCTACCTTAGTTTGCAAAGACATTCACGATAGCTTTACAAGTGGAGTGGTTGATTTTGAGGAGCGAGGCCACCTCTCTGAGGCCCTGTTTCTCGAAATGTAATCTCCTGACTACTTATCGTCGTTCCTCCTCAGTGATTTTTTTATAAGGAGCTCTTTTGGATTTTCTTGTTCTTTTTCGTTTGTAAACTTGGGTTCTTGCCATTCTGTCCCTGAGTAAAAAAAAGTATTGGAACGACCGGATGCGTTGAATATAGTGAAAAGTACTTTAATGTAAAAGAAATATCAATCAATTCAGTGGAATAGCTGAAAATATGATTTTTATATAAAAAATATAGGGTTTTCTATTTTTTAGATATATTTAATTTTTTTTATGATTTTGATTATTATGTTATGAACTTTAGGAATTTATAATGCTAATAAAGAAAGACATATTTAATTCTTACTAGTTTATTGAACAAAAGCTTTAAATATAAAAAAACAAAGATTGGTTGGATCTGTATTAACCATTTTTTGTTAATTTTCCTTTTTTTGTTTCAGATTTCATTTTTTTCGTGATATTTTTTTTACGTTTCGATTCTTCATTATATTTATTGATTTATCTTATATTTATTCATAGATGTATATTATTTTTAAAAAAACTATACTTTATTATTTCTATGTGTTTTTTACATAAAAGCATCTATATTAAAAATACTCAAGTTTCAATCAAATAAAAAATTTTAATGTTTAACGACTGATTTATCTCATATTATTATGTTTTGAAGATTTATTAGTTTATCTAATTTTATAAAGTTATGCCAATATATGATTGGGTTAAACAAAGCTTGGAGAACCCATACACACCCACCATCCTTGTGATTTGTATAGAGGTACGAAATTAATATAAAATATTACATTTCAAAAATGGATGTATATTATAGATATTTATAAACAACTGAAAAAGCATAGAGATATACACATACATATGTATGTATATTAAAAACAAACACTATTTGATTTAAAAAATGGCAATTGGATATATTAGTTTGTGAATATATTTATGTATGTTTATATATATTTCTTTACGAATAATATTTTTTTAAATGATAGTAAAAGTACATGGTCTGAACCGATCAAATAATTTCAAATATACATATATATATATGAGAAGTTACATATAATTTGAAAGCTAAATGAAAAACTAACAATAATTTTTAGATTGATATCATCTTTCTCTCACACTATTTGGAGTATTAATTAGATGACTTTTTTATTGTTATATTTTTTGAAATTGTTTATATTTGTTTTTTTTTGTATTTTCGTCTGATTGTCTGACATGGCCAGTTTATTGTTGGGTTATGAATTCACAGTTTATGTGAAATCTTTAGAAACTTTCTAATGAAATCAAACGATTTTTTATCGAAGTCAAGTCTGAACGACAACAACATAAAATTAAATACAATTTTACTCTATTTTTTTTTTTTAAACTAAATAAGCCAAACATATCTAATAAAAATATATCATATTGATTAAAAAATCAATTTAAAATTATTTATACAGATGCTCCATATATATCTATGATGATGATGATGATTGGAATGGGCGATATAAATTTTTTATTTTTAAACTGAATCAAGATGTGAATAGAATTTCAATATTCACTTACGTATTCAAAGACGTGAATAACGTTTCAATATTCACTTACGTTTCTTAAGTTCAATTTTATTGTAGTGAACTTCTTAATATTGAAAGAGGCGGAACTCTCTCTTAGGATTCAAGTTTGTTCGATTTTAATGCAAGAAGTTGATACTTCTGCTTCATGAGGACCACGGAAGTTGATACTTCTGCTTCATGAGGATCACGGAAGTCAGCGAGTGACAAGATGACTAGTTCAAGTAGACCAAAGATCGACTCCAGATAAAATTCTCCAAATTTTTATTTTAGTTGGAAGACGAGTCAATTCCAAACATTTTAACGGAAAATTCTTCTCCTTCATCTCTCCAAGTCAACCATCTCCAGTCTTCACTAATATTTTATTTGTATAATTAACTTATACTTACTTATAGAAAAAGTTCGAAAACCTATTTCTTTTCTTTTTTTTGTTTGTTTTACATATGGTCCGTAAACACTTCTTTTATTGTGGATCTGTGGTATCAGATCTTTGGGATGAATCGCCTCAAACCATTGCGGAGAGGTTAACAAGTAATATTTGCAGGGAATAGAGATTCCCATTTCGTGGTAACTTACTTTATGTATTTTTCTTGATGACAGGAAAGTCTGTTCATTGGCAGAATTTGAATAGCTTTTGTAAGTGTATATAGTAGCTATATACAACTAATAACACTTATTTATATGTATTTTATAAATGTATATTTTTTTGAATGAGTTTTAATTTATTTTAATTCCTCTTGTTTTTTTCGTGTTTTTTGTTGGGATCAGCCCCCTTGTTAACCCCCCACTTGGTTTGTTTGTAGGGATTAGGGCTGGATCGCCATTCTGTCTGAGCTCTCGATTAGCAGTCACTGCTTTTTCTCCTTTTGTTTTTCTTTCATTTTTTCCCTTTTCGCTGCTGCTTACTGATGTCACCAGTGCTCAGGGCAGCACAGGCATGGCAGCAGCATCATTTAATTGAGCTCCCTTGAAATTTCATTCTGTGTGGGGTTTGTGTGCGTTTTTTTCCCCCTGGGTTAGTTGATCAGCCTCGGAGCCACCTACCGACTTATGCACCCAGTGCCCGCTGGGTGTCCACCCGGTACCTGGGAACGTGTGTCCCTGGCCGTTCCTTCAGGTGGATCGTGCGAGGTGGCTCACAAGGCTAATACATATACTATAATATTGACAAGATATCTTATCTGCCTGGTAGCTGATCAAGGAGCTTAATATCAGTGCGACGTGGACCTGGGTGTGGTCGGCACGCCTGCCGCAAGCCCTCACCATATCTGATGGTCTCGGAGGACAGCCCTTTTGCGAAGCGGTAAGTATTCTGACTGATATCATGACTTCAGTGATCAGTTATATCTTGTGGTTAGTATATGCTTTAGCATTTCTAACCCTAAATTACCCTTATTATATCGTTATATTCTTAAAATTTAATGTTATGAATAATAGATTTAGACAAATCTGAATGATGGTTTAAAGCTAATGTAAATAATATTTCAGAAATCCCAGTGCTTTAGAAGCTGAGTGCATGAAACAACAGAAATAAATTGAGTTATCGTTTAAGAAGTATAATCATTAAAATAATGAGTTAGGAAAATAAATTGACTACTTCTTAAAAATTATAAATAATATTAAAGATAAAAACATATAATTTTTTTAATACATTTATCAACTATATGCATATATTTTTATAGGAAAATCATAGAAACATATATATGAGAAACTATATTTATGTTTTCTCTAAATTTGGGTATGTTGTAGTAATCTTGACAGAAGCATCACTCTATTAAAAAAACATTATTTCTGAAGTGCCTATATTCAAAGAAAATAAATCAGCAATATTAAGGATTTTCATTTAGATTATATTTTCTTTAACCAACTGTATTTTTTTCGTATCAATAAGATTGATGAACATTTCAGTACATTTTTTTACAAGTCCACATTTCCAACTCGCATCAAGTTTTTTCCATATTTTTGATAGCTACTTTGATTAAATAAATATTAAAAGTGCTAAAATATATAATAAAATTTGGAATATTCCATAAAAATATTTATGGCTTGAATGTTGAAATTCTCGCCTATTCAAAAAATAGTTCCATCTTGAAGTTTTAAATTTGTGCACTCAACATATTTTTTCAATCAACTAGTTTTTATTGACATGTTTTAATTTATATTTGATTCCATCTCAAATAGTAGATATGTTGAGAACATATACCTAATATGCATATATATACTTCATATAGGTATACATAGACAAAATTCAAAAAATGAATATAAAAGAATAAAAAATAAAAAAAAATAAAAAAAATGCATATTAAATAGATAAAAAACTCGAAATAGAATTTCCATAGAATGTAAATTATTTTTTTTTATATTTTTTCTATAGTTATATTTTTTTACATTTCGAATTAAATATTCTCAAAATACTTCATAATTACAAATAAAACAATATCAAACATCAAACATATTATTTAAAACAAAAAAATATAAAATTGATGTTAGACTTAATAATAGGAGAAGTGCCTTTTTTGTATTTTTTCATGAACTATTAATATTTGAGTATAAATTAGTGACCAAACTTCTGCAATCATCAAATTTACGATAACTTTACAACTTGAAGTACTTTTTGTTCACTTATCTCACGTCGTCTACTTCCAGCAACCCATTCACGTAAGTCAGCAGATGCTTCAGCTCGTAGTCGTTGCTGCCTTCGTAATATGGAAAAATGGGAATCCCATTTTCCATCTGGAAAAAATACGAATAAGCAGCATTGTCCACCAGTACTACGTCCTTCAAGTTGCGGTCTCCTAAAATACGAAGGTCTTTCACATAGATGTTTTGTTAGGTTTGCCAACAGTGGTCTCGGAACAACCGGTGGGAGATGTATTTACGGTTAGGGTCCAGCAGATCGATCACGACATTAGCGTAGCAAGGATGGCTGGCTGTGAACACAATGACTTCACATTTTTCGGAAAGTGCTTTGATGAGGTCGATCGCATGGGGACGCACGTTCAGTCCTGCTTCTACGATCTCCCCGCTGCCGAACTGCACTTCGATGAGTTTGTCATAAGGCAAGTCGGTGCTCTAGTTGCAATGGATGAGGGTTTCATCCAAGTCTAAAATCACGGTTTTTTTATCTAAATATTGTATAAAAAAAAGAATAGATAAATATATTTTTTTTTTAATTACTTATATATATCTATTTTCTAGGCAGCATCACCCTTCGCGATTACAGTTCAGTCAGTGTTGGTTTCCTAACGTTGGCCATAAATTTAATTGTTTGGAGTGATTGCAAAATGTGTTCTCTCACTAGTGACAGGCCGGCATCCTGGAAAGCTCTCGCTACCTCGCTTACATAATACTTGCCAGAAGTCTCTATATAAGGATCCTTTCGAAGCTCATTATTTTTACTTATGCCTATAAAACGGAATATATAAGTAAAAATATAGAATTGAAAAAACAAGAAATATTCTTATGCCATTGCAAAAAATAAAAATGACGAAAATTCTACCTTTGACTTGCGTGACGAATTTAGAAAGGTCGTTTTTCTTCGCCTGAGTACCACTCGAAAATACGGTTAATTTCTTATCTGAATGCACTTTCTTAAGCTTTTTCTTGGTGTCGATCGTCTTGCGAATTGCCAGGATTTTGCTTTCTAATGTATGCAACTTGTTCTCTAATTTCTTATATTCTGTCAGATCGTCATTTGCTAATTCAATATTATTATTATTATGAAGCGGGTCATTGAACTGCCCCTTTTTGAACTGCGTGCTCTTTGGTCGTTTCAGCTACTGGAGCTGGGAGTGTTTTTTGGGAGCAGAACTCGAAGAAGAAGGCACAGGCTGATTTTTGATGTTGTTAGGACTGGTGGAATAGGTGGCTTTGGGAGTGAGGTTTGAACGGAGTGCAGGTGTCGCGGCACGGCCTTCGTGAACCAAGATCTGGAGTTGCTTGCTGGAGGCTGTCTTTTTAGGAGCTACCTTGGATGTGTTCGGGTTTTGATTATCCTGGCGACGAAACATATAGATAAATATTGTTATTTTTTTAAAGCTTTGATCGATATGTAGATTGTTTTAAAATTCGGGTAGATGATTATATTATATTCAAATAATTCTGAATAAATATTAATTATCAAAAATTAAATCATTTAAGTTCTATAAAGAATATAATCATAGTAATAAATAAAAAATAGATTATTTTGTATTCCTATAATGTATATACTCTAAACTTCAGTATTTTTTGTAAAATTATTTATAGAGTCTAAAAGAAAAATAGAAAAAAAAATTCTTCTCTTTACTACTTATTAAATCAATAATAACAAAAAGGAATGTTTAATTTTAATGTCTGAGAAGATTATCTTAATGAAATAAAAGGTGTTTATTTATATTTTCGAAGTACGCAACTAAAGCACAATCAATTAGAACAGAATAGAAATACTCATATGCCTTCAGTAAACCAAATAAATACATCCTGGCTTATAACAATATTATCGTCTTGTAAAGCATTCAAACATACAAATTCAATTTCAAAATAAATTGAACTTGATTTCAGAATGTATGCTTATCGAAGTCTAAAATAAATATATATATTTTACCTTGAAAATAACAGTTGTTCATTATAAAAATAATATTCATAATTTATTGGTTGTGGAAACCAGAGTCAATATCTTCCCCATCTTATCTACTATTCGGGAAACTTCGCTCTCATCGTTTCTAGCGATCGCATTCTTCGTTCTGTCATGATAAAAAGTCAGGATTTACGACATTATCGACTTCGAAATGCTCAATAAATTATTGTCACATTCTGAATGGCCTAACGCATCACTCGCTGGCTGAATCGGGGCGGGGGCGGTTACGAATTCTGGAATGGTTGTTTGGTTTGTAGATATCTTTGGGGCTGGCATCGTTAGTTTAATATCAGATCGAGGAGGATAAGCCTATGGCTTCTGTTTAATTGGTACAATTTCAGGCTATTTCGCCAGAGTTTGAGCGACTGGGTGGCTATCGACTGCCGTGATGGATCCATTAATCTCAGTAAACTACCTATCACATCCCAAACAAAGCATCGGCCCTATTTTGGGTCTCATCAAAGGCACAAAACAATCTAAATCATATACAAAAATGGTAGGGAACATGGTTTAATAAATTAAATTTCTATCTATCTTACTTGGGCACGAGGACTCAAGCATCGCCCAACCCTGGAGCAATTTCTGTCCCATCTTTCTGCTGACCTCATCACTCTTTCTCTGTTTCTCGAGTTGCACCGGAGTGAGCTGAGCGGTGTAGTTCGCGTACATTTTATCGTAATATTCATCCTCGTCATCAGAGACACTTGCTTATTTACATGTCTCGACTGATTGGATTGGGGGAGTATTATTTTTGTTGCGAGGTGTCAATTCATCCTCTACCTCTTCTGGCTATCGAGAGGAGGTTGTCCCGCACTTGACACAATACAATGTTTTGGAGTGTGGGTTAAACATCAGGATGGTTGAACAATGTTCGCATGAGCCATCACTCAGCTTAAATCCTTCGGCCATCTTGGTATTCATTTTTTAAAAGATCTCCATTTGATGTTGTTGTTATTTATTATTAATATTTGTATATATCACTTTATACTGATCGATAATGTTGAGTAAATTTAAAACTTGTCTAAAATCTAAAAATACTATCTACTGAAGACTTCTGTTCATTAGAGTTAATTTTTTTTTATTTCTTGCTTTTCTTAATGGAATTGTATATATTTACACATATTTTTCATTTTTGCTTGAATATACAAAATAAACTTAATGCTGAAATAAAATACACATAAGCAATATATATATATATTAATACTTTGTAAATTATCCTGAATTATTATTATTATTTATTTATTTTATTATTATTATATAGTCATTAAAAAACGAGAATTAAAAATAAATATTGTAGATAGGTTTTTTTTTGAAAAAATATATAGATAAATATAAGTTTTTTATAATATATAAAATATATTGAACAAATCATAATCATATTTTTTTAATATCGAAGTATGCAGAGCAAATAACAAGAAACAGCGATCACATGCTCTACTTCTAGCGTCAGCCATTCCTAACGCACATAACTAGTTTCGCAATCCCAGGAAATCGATAACTCGACATTCGCTGAACTGACATTCGATTTCACAGTTTCCACCACTCGCATCCTTGAACTATTCACAGAAATCGGAGAAACACTGTAAAGATAAAAAAATGCAAATACCATTAATTTATACCAAAACAAACACACTACTTATTAACAAATTTAATCTGACAAACGAAATAATAATAATAATAGAGGGTTTAATATGATTGATTAAGGATTGACACATGCGACATTAATTAAACAGAAAAAGAAAACTCTGAAAGATCTATTTAGCTGTCTATCGTTCCTGACTGGAGGATCGGAGTCGCAGGTCACGGCCGTCAAACTGGATGTCAGGAATAACGAAGTCAAGTCGACCAGGTTGTGCAGAGTGAGAGGCTTGGTGGGAGCTCGATAGGAGATACGGAATTTCTTGAAGATATTTAGGGAACGCGCCAAAGAATTGGCATCCCATTGCACCAGCTTTTACGAGGAAGATGTCATCGAAGGGTAGGATCTATCTTCGAATCCGTTCCAGCTAGAAGTCTGTGCAGATTTTGCGTTCTATAAGCTCTTATCGCTGGAGAGTTACGGGCTGGGAAAGAAACTGGCCTCGGAAGTACAAAATTTTAAGGATAGCTATCGAAATGCAGCAGAGAGCAGTGATCTTGTCCCGTTGCCTATGAAGAGCCTCTAGTAAGTTTAATTGATTTTCGTATCTAACAATTTCCAATCATAATTATTCGAAATATTTTAGTGGTATCATATCTGAAGCTGTCAACGACCTCTTCCAGGATTTTAATTCTGGTCGAAAGGAGATGGAGAAGGTCATGCCTTATTGTCGATTGTCAGTTGAGAAGTACGTGTGCCAAAAGCTATACGATACCTTATATCCGATCTACGCCTATCGGAATGACCAAGCCGAAAAGCAGTTTCAGCAGCGTCGAACTGAAATATTAGAAAAGAAAAGCATTAAACAAATCTACGAAGACGTCTGCCTCTGTCGCAAGTTGTGGCTTGTAAAAGAAGTGCCGGATTCGTATTCTGATCTGATTTCAAAAAATAAGGTAATACTATTTTAATGTTCCTTTAATTGTTTCTTGGAATTTGTATTGATACCATTCGCAGGAATTACCATTTTTGAAAGCCGCACAAGAGTTAGAAAAGATAAAGTCGACTCAGAATCTAAGATAGAAGATTAAACACTGTCAGATGATGTATACTAAGGTAAAAACACTAGTCTACGAGTATTCAGCAGGAAAATAAGGTACATTAGGGTTAATAATATTAATAAACATTTTTCAATAAATAAAATCCAAATGTGTTTTAGAGTTAACAACAATGGAGGACATACTACCGGTGACAATAGTTGTGGTGTTGATATCAGACATACAGGACCTAAAGTCGCATATCGATATGATGAGTGACTTCATGAATCTCGAACAGAACGAACACGAATCGGAAAAAAGACTCCTTACCCACCTCACAGTACATCATAACTCCTTAATTCGTCAACTCTATTATTTTATAGGAATCATATAATTATATCCACAAACACTGGGCTGAATGATACTGGTTATATTTACATATATATTTAGAATAATAAAAATAATAAAATATTGAATTTATTCGTAATGATCAGTCAAAATTATAATTGAGTTTATTTTTTTTATTTGATAAGAAAATAATATTAATTTATAAGATAATGCAGCAAAAATAAATTAACAATAACTTTGTCGAGCAGTTCCTTCAATGGGAAATTACATAAGAAGCGATCGAAAAAATCAGTCATCCTACCCTTTTGGGCATGCTTGATATGCTTTCTCCCTCCGTTCTAGCCAATGCAACCAAATTAGAGACTCTACAGAAGCAGTTGCAACATATCGACCACTAACTCAAATGCGGGGAAGAAAATATCAATAATCTCAACGAAATATAAATAAAACATACGAAACGCATGGTAAAGTATAACACTGCATTGGCCGAGGCTACTTCGAAGCTCGAATAAGCTAAGCGTCTATATCAATCTCTGAAATGATTACAATTTCCAAAGAATATGTTTTTCTATATCTAATATTTGAATACTTTATTTTTTATTGAGTAAGAATCGAGTAATTTTTATTATCTAAAATTAATAAAGTATGATATTTGAAAAAAAAGTTTAATTTCAAATAGGATATAAATTCAATATTGTTTAATATTATGCTTTGTGGGATATAAATAGTATTATTTAAGATTTATTTATATTTTTACAATAACAGTTTAGATCGATATACAAATAATATAGAGATAGATATAAAAAAAATATATATTATCGCAAGATCAGAATATACGAGCCTAGTTAAAATAAACTCGATGTAGTTTTGTTGCTTGCTTGATAACACTAACCCTCTGAGAAGCGAACTTTTGTCTATAATATTGGGTAATCGCATTATTTGATTGCTAAAATTCCTTTTTATCTATAGTTAATACATTTTTAACAACCTTATTTTTATTTCCTATATTGTTTTTTGAGGAAAATGATGGTCCCATATG